>LBNU01004466.1:61095-71267 GCA_014162995.1 Artemisia annua | reverse complement strand
AAATATCGTTCGTTTCTTGACGTTTCTCTAACGAATAATTTTTATGGGATGGGATAATTTTGTAATTAAATAATAGTATATTCTGCATTTTTTAGCTTGAGACGTTTTTCGGCTTCAGGAGATGTGTCTTTGTTTTTCTTTGGCAGAATTCGGATATATTTTTGCTTAGCCCAAAACCGTTCTGTGATGACAAAAAAAAAAAAAAAAAAAAAAAAAAAAAAGAAAAAAAACCCAATACCAATTAGCCGGTACAATGTTACTAACCTTTATCTCCTAGGGCACTTGCAACCCTAAACTGCCCAAACAAAGCCACCCACTTCTCCTTTTGTAAAAATCCACTGCCACCACTCACCACTTTACCCTCTTCTTCCCTTTTCTTAAACGAATGACAAACAAAGTCAGTGGCTTCCAAGATAGATTCATTAAAAAGTCAAAGGTAGTTTTCCTTTGTTTGTTTTCCGTCTTCTCCGAAGGTCGATGATTGGGTTGTAGGAGATCTTTAAAGATCCGTTCTTGAAACTAAATAAAACCGCTGATCATCGTATTCTTGTTTTATTTTTGATGAACAAACGCAATAAATAATTAACAAATTGTGTTTGTTATGTTCTTTACTAAGTATTCAGAATTTAAAAGGAGTTTGAACTTCTCTAGATTAAAACTGACGGATCTCTGTTTCTATTTTGTAATTTTTTTGAGTCTGTGTGGTTAGTTGGGTCTTGAAACGAGGGGTCGTAGGATAGCTATATGATGTTTTGGAAGTGCTACGGGTTGTGGGTTATTGATGTTCACCGTGAGACGGTCTTTGAGAAAATGATAATGGCAATGTAAATAAAACGCGGCCAAAAAAAAAAAAAAAAAAAAGAAAAAAAAAAAAGGCAAGCACACCATGTTGTTCGTTTGTTTGAATAGGATGTTGAGATGTCACTTTCAGATTCTGAATTTTTGTGATGGTCAGATTTTTTTTATATGCTTTTTATTTGGTGTATTTTCTATGTTTGTTTTTTATTGTATTTTTGAGTGAATGAGTTTCTTTAATAGTGTATTTTTGTATTAATGAGTAGTGTTTTTTAAGTTTTAGTGTGCTTTAAGACTTTAAATAATGTTTAAATATGTAATTTTTGGTGTAGGGGGTGTTTAATGGTGGGGATTATGAGAGCAGGAAGGATGAATTTTGTTGAATGGTTGGTGACTCCATGCATAAAATTTGTACCACTATTGTTCTTAAAGTGTTGTAAGTCTAAAAGATTTGTCTTTATAGTTGTTTTTTCCTATTGTCTTAATTTTATTTGTAAGTCTGATTTTGAGAGATTGTCTTCCTCCACATGATCTCTTGGCTCGCCACAAAATTTAGTCATGGGGTACCCGTCGCCGCATTGCGCGGGTACCCTACTAGTAGTTTATTGTATACAAAGAAAACTATGGTAGCTTATATTCACGAAAATACAGCCAAGCTGGCTATAAAATTTGCTATAGTGTAAAAGTATTAAATCAGTCTATCACTAGATTATTACATATGGAAGTATAAAGAAAATAGAAGAAAACATAAACTGATTAGTGGATGTCAATTAATGTTTTAATTTGTTAGTTAACGAGATGTTATTTATGGCACGTTGATATTTATTTTATTGCTACAAAATACAGTTTTAACGATTATATGTGTATTCAATAGAAAATGTTAACAATAATAAGGAAAATGACCTAAAAGAGTAGAAAACTATAAATATAGAATTTAGTGTATTATTAGAAATTTAAGGGATGCGTTTTATAATTAGGGGTTTAATGTATTATTTGTAAGTTTAAATAGAGCAAGTGAGTAAAAAAAATTAAAGCTTGATAGGTGTCACTGTGTAAGGGTTAATTTGTTACATTGTTAGAGCATCTCCAACGGTAACGCACTAACGCACCACTTGCGTTAAGGCTGACGTGGCCTCTCTTTAACCCATGTTAAGGCTGCGTTACCACAGCACCATGTTGCGTTAAGGAGCAAGTTAACACGCTGCGTTGCCATCCTCACGCGGCGTTAATCATTTTTTTTTCTTTTCTTTTTTTTTTCTTCCGTTTTAAATGGTTTTTGGTGGGTTTTGTTGGGTATTTTGGTGTGTTTGTATAATAACGTGTGTGTGTGCTATGTGTGTGTTTTAGTGTGCGTGTCGTGTGTGTTGCAGGTTTCAATCATAGGAAGAAGAAGAAGATAACTTTTGTAAAGTTATACTTTCAGTCCTTGTGGTTAAGGCTTTTATGGTTTAGTCCTTGTGGTTATTTGTTTAAAGTAAATACTAACATCTTCTGTATTTGCAGTTTAGTCTTTTTTTTTTTTTTTTTTTTTATTATTTTTTTTAAGTAAATAACATTTGTATTTTTAGTGATTTGTTTAAATAAAATGTAATTTGTTCTAATTTGTATTTTGTTTAAATAATTGAAAAAGATGAAAAAAGTGAGGCCCAAAATGTTGCGTTATGATTGTTGGTGTTTTTATCGAGTTAAAGTGAAAATGTTAAAGCTGATGTGGCGCTGACATGGCAGTGCGTTAAAATTTAACCCGAGTTACCGTTGGACATGCTCTTAATATAACAGGTACCAAAATACAAAGTTAAGGAGTTATATTTCACTTTTGCTAAACTTTAATGTACATATAAGTATATTTGTATGTTCCACTAATCTATTGGGTTTATAGTAAGGGTATTCGGTGTTTGGTTTAACACCAAACAAACAAAAAAATAAACCAGATCAAAACCGAATAAAACCGAACCAATAATTTAAGTGGTGTATGGTTTGGTTTGAAATCAAACTGAAATATTTAATTGGTGTTTGGTTTAGTTATGGTTTGACAAAAATATAACAAAATCAAACCGAAAAAACCGAATATTTCAATTTACGTTCAAAAATTTATTTTATATATATACATAGTTTTTATCTTATCATACTAACTAACAATCATGATATTCAACTCGGTTTGGATGCTTGAAGATAGAATATTCAAGCTAATAAGAATTTTGTAACACCCCCAAAAGTTGTCAATAACAACGGAAGACTTAATAATGACAGCGGAAGACTTTCGGGGTATTACTTCAAGGATCTTTGTCACAATCATAGAAAACGACACAAAGTGACGTATTAAAGTTTAGTTTTATTCAAAATATCAAATATTCAAGACATCAAGATGTTTCATAATTTAAACAACAAGTTTAGTTGAAATGTGTCAAAACATTTATTTAAGCCCGTGCCGGTTTACATGCCCACTCCGTGCCTTCAAGTTCCGTCTTGTTTAGTTACCTGAGATAAACATGCTAAAAGTCAACAAAAGTTGAGTGATATTCATAGGTTTAAGTTTAATAGTTTGAACCACAAGTTAAAGAATGTATTGCAATCACATACAATCAACAAGTTTAAAATCAATGTTCCTGTTATTGCCTTAAGCTCATGACACGCAACGATTAACAGCCAATCATAATCTCAAATTATGACGGTAAGTAATAGGCCCCCAAGATAGGTATTTGTCAATAACCTATTATAAGAACAATAAAGTGCGCCTGGTGTTTTCTCTAACGACCAAACGAGGATTGTTAATCACTAATAGTACTATCCACACTTATTTACGTTCACCCTGCAAGTGATTAAGGTTCATGATCGAGGGACTTTTGACAATAGTAACTTAAGCAAATAACATTAACCTGACGGTATCATAATACCCGATATAAAAGACTTGTGTTCGTGTTTTAAGCACATATCCCCCCCACGGGAAAAATAGTTAAAGAGTGGGCTATGAACTCACCTTAGTAGTACAGTAGATGTAGTAGTATCGTAATCTCAACGATGCTAGGCAACGGCTTCACACACAACCTAAAAGATAATGCAAGTTTCAGTTGATAGTCTAAGTCCGGTTTTATCGCGAATACTAGTTATTTAGTTACGAACGAATCTCGTGTTTGTTTAAACGCTTAAAGTTCAAAAATAAAGTTATATGTATATATAACTTGTAAGTACAATGATCGAAGATTGATGGAAACTTTATGTCAAATCATAGTTTATAGATGATAAATCGTATTTGTAACTTATAAGGAAAAATGAATCACGTATCGTCTTAAAAGAGAAGAATAATATATCGTTAATTTAATTATAGTCGTGAATTATATAACGTATATATATAAGTTTAAATTTATAAAAGTTTTCACATTAAATACACTTACTTTTATATATAAACATTAATATTATTTTTATAAAAATAATATTACAGAAAAATCCTTTAAGTTTCATCAAAATTACATTTTTAACCTTAACGGTCAAACTTTACGCCGTTAGTCCAGAGTTAATGATTTTTACAATTCAAGTCCAAACAGTATCCACATTTACATTTAATAACTCCAAGTTTCAATATTTACTGTTTCTAACCCAGAAAATCAGTTTTGACAGTTTTGACCATAAGTTTCCAAAGTTTACACTTTTAGTCCCTCGTTTATAAAATTTTGCAAATTTAGTCCAACTTTCACCAAATTAAAAGTTTATCATTTTTATTTTCTAAATAAGTTCAAAATATTCCAATTAACTTATTAAATCAGCTTATTAGCTTAAAAATCACAATTTTTACTTATTGGGCCTTAACGAGCTAAAAATAAGGCCCATTAACGTTTTATGATTTGTTGGGCTTATGAAACATTTGGGCCTGGTTTTAGGCTTATTTTAGGGTCCTAAAAACATTACCATTGAGTTTATACGATCAGTTATTCGAATAAGCTTAAAAACAGCTTAATGGACTAATAAGCCCAAACATTAATTTTTAAAGGTTTCATAAAAACTGGTTTCGTACAAACACTTTGGCTTTCGAAAATAGCTCAAATGACCTTATAATGTCGAGTTATTTATGTTTCCTGATTGCTAGTCATGTGGTCAATGAGGTCGAGTAATAAAATGAACTTGTCATGTGTCGAATTTTTAAATGGTGAGACCAAAGTAAACGTTCCAACTCATTTCTGAAAAATAGCTTTGGGACTTTGAAAATATTCGAAGTGTTTGGAAATAGTACGAAAATGGCCAAATGTCATTCTAAACGTGTTATATTTATTATGTAAACGTTATTTTTAGTTCCAAAACTCTTTGGCACTTGTTAGATGGCATATTAAACATTCAGGATGTCAATTAAAATAT
Organism: Artemisia annua; assembly: GCA_014162995.1. Classification (NCBI taxonomy): domain Eukaryota; kingdom Viridiplantae; phylum Streptophyta; class Magnoliopsida; order Asterales; family Asteraceae; genus Artemisia; species Artemisia annua. The sequence continues at coordinate 66,125 of LBNU01004466.1, read as the reverse complement.
ATGTGTTACGTTCTGATTTTACTAGGTAAGAGATCAAAGTAAACGTGCAAAACTAAAAATGGTGAAATGAAAATTAGTAACAAGTGTTAAGTAGACTTACTTTGCCACAAAAGTGTGGTGTAAACTAGATAATAGGTTCGAATGAGTGCAAAAGAGGATGGTGGTTCGACTTGTGACCAAGTAAGGTTGTAGGATGAGCAAGGACGATTCTTGTACTTGTTCCTAATCCTTCGAAATACTTGCAAACTTTCTGTCCCAATTTTACTTGTATAATTCGAATAAAATTTGTAACATTGTTGTGTTTTCGTGTGTGTTTACAACTGAGCTCACAAGGGTGATTATATAGGCAGTATATGAGTCTAAAGGTCACAAGAGATTGAGAGTAGGATTGAGATGAATGCATGTTGCCTCCAAAACCAACCAATCGAGGCTAGCCAAGTCGTATGAACACAAAGAGGGTGTAAGAGTTATCTTCTGACATTCCTGACATTTCTGACATTCTCTTAAACGTTCACATTTGGTTTTCCATGGATTGGGAGCGTTGGAGGTGAGTTTTGGAGGTATTGACACGTTTTCACAATATTTCTCAAAACAGTTTTCATGGTTTACTTGGGACAGTTTTAAGGCAGTAAACGTGTGAAACATTTGATAAAATTTGTCATTCTTGATTCCTTGCAACAAGGTCTATTAGATGGTGCAATAATATAGGCATGTTACACATCGAATTTACAAGAAAACGGGGTCCTTTGGGAGCCTAGTCGCGACTGGAACGAAAGAAATGAAAGAAGAAAATAAAGGGGGCGTTGGGCCAGTTGGCCTGGTGGGCTTTGTGTTTTGAACTCAGGCCCAAACGAAAAAAATAAAAGAAATAGGAGTCCATTTGGTGCAGTTTTAGGCATACGCAATGGGTTCTAAAGCCCAATTAGCAAAGTTCGTGAGTCGGGTTTCGGTCCAATAATATTAATGAGTAATCTCGGGAATTTTCGTAGGCTCGGGAAATATATAAATAGTGTACGGATATTAAACGAAACGTATATTTATAAAATAATACGTTTAAAATATATTCGCGATGTTTAGGCTATCTAGGTTTGTGTGTAAGCATCGTTCCTAGGCAAATGGTCATTCACAAATGTCATAGTGATTTACGTAACATGTCATGTATAACAAAAAAAAATTTGTTACCCGCAAAAATGGTATTTAAATAACGCAATACCCTTTTATTCATATTTATTATTTATTAATCGTACGGGAAATTGCGAGAGGCTACAGTACATACCCCTTACAGTGAATTCCGTCCCGGAATTCCAGTTTAAGATAGTTGCCAGGGGTGTCTATGAAAAGAGATGTGGGTACTTGGTGCGAATCTGACTCTCGCGTTCTTTAAAAATCCATATTTCAAGCATAACTTACTTTTATATATCTCAGAGACTATTGTTCCCTTCATTGCATGATTGTTCCTAAATTAGACATAGGTGATCAGGCTATGTATAATTTACGAGTAATAATGCAATGCTTGGACCAATCGACTCGTATGATGTCTGGTCTAGTTGTTATAATTCTCGGTGTTGAAATGGATTTTGGCCATGCCAAAAGTGATAGTTAAAGTAGAAGAAGTGAATAATATGGGACAGATAGTACCGTAGATGAGACAACATCTCAGCAAGTCACTTAATGAACATAAAGTAGACCGGTGCCATGAAAAGGCGACACTTAAAGGCGACACAAACTTGGTACAACCAAGTACATAAGGGAGTGGGATAGTTGATTTCTAAACCTTATCCATCTGTTGCGTTGTTGAGATCCTATCAATGATTTCTACTGGTTTCTCGACGAAAATAAGTTTCTCATCGAGTCGTGTCTCTTTCAACGGAATGACAAGAGATTTATCTAATAAGCACTTCTTAAGATTTGACACATGAAAAGTGTTATGAATTCGACTAAGTTCTTCTGGTAGTTCGAGTTTATATGGAACGGATCCTATCCTTTCCAGGATTTTGAATGGACCGATATATATCGTGGGTTTAACTTTCTATGTTTTTCGAAACATATCATTTCCTTTAGGTACAACTGAGCAAGCATGTTTATCCTAACCTTTTCCGAAGTCAATGACACATGCTCGGAGCATGTCCTCCAAGGTTTGGATTGTTCTCTCACTTTGCCAATCGGTTTGAGGGTGATATGCTGTGCTCATATCCAGTTTCGTTCCTAAGGCTTTTTGCAAGGATTTCCAAAAATGAGATGTGAAACGACCGTCACAACCTGATATAATGGAAATCGGCACTCCATGCCGTGAAACTATATCTTGTTTCCGGGCATTCCACAAATCTTTTCCTTAAGTTGGTTCTCTTCTTTAAGAGCTTCGCTTTGAGCGGTAAGAAGTTGTGATGGAAGGGGCAAACGAATGGTCATCCCTAATGATCTAACCCTGATAGGTTTCAATCGTTTCTTTCGGCTTAACGTATCTGCTACTACATTGGCCTTTCCGGGATGATAGCGAATTTCACAATCATAGTCACTAAGTAGTTCTAGCCAACGGCGTTGTCTTATGTTCAATTCCTTTTGATCCAAAATATGTTGGAGGCTCTTATGACCAGTGAACATGGTATGGTTAAGCTATATAGGTAGTGTCTCCATATCTTAAGAGCGAATACTACTGCTCTTAGTTCCAAATCATGAGTCGCGTAGTTTTCTTCATGTTTCTTTAGTCGTTGGGATGCATAAGCTATTACCTTGCTTCTTTGCATCAAAACTGTTCCGAATTCGTGGTGTGAGGCGTCACAATATACTATGAAGTCTTCACTTCCTTCAAGGAGTGTTAGTATTGGTGCTTCGCAAAGCTTCTGCTTCAACAGCTAGAAAGTTGATTCCCCTCTCTCTTCCTAGATATACTTTTCAGTCTTCTGAGTCAACTTGGTCAAAGGCTTTGAGATTTTGGAGAAGCCTTCAATAAATCTTCGGTAGTAACATGCAAGACCTAAAAATTGATGTATCTCCGTGGGGTTTGTAGGAGATGCCCAACCTTTAAAGACGTCTATCCTTGCAGGATCTACATGAATACCTTGACTATTTGGGACGAGTCCTAGAAATTGCACAGTGTGAATTCAAAAATCGCATTTCGAGAATTTTGCGTACTATTCTTCTTTCTTGAGTAGTTCTAAGATAACCTTCAAGTGTTCGGCATGTTCTTCTTCGTTGCGTGAGTAAACCAAAATGTCGTCGATGAATACTATCACAAACTTACATAAGTAAGGTTTGCATACTCGGTTCATTAGGTCTATGAAAACTGCTGGTGCGTCGGTCAGACTGATGAGTATGCAAATACTCATCATTTTTTGTACCATTTAGACTGCCAAAAACATCCAAAAACACCAAATAATGCATCAAAATAGTGAAAATATTTCAAAAGTGTGTTTTATATGTTTTAGATACAAAATGTTTAAAAACAAATGAAAAATGAACAAAGTTTGCACAATTGGCAGTTTCAGTCCCTCAACTATCAAGAATTGACAAAACTAGTCCCTAAGCATCTATTTTCAATAAAAAGTCACCAAAGGACCTTTCGAAATTACAAATAATCATATTTAGTCCTTTGGTGGAAAGTTTGGCAAAATTACACATTTAGTCCTTCAAGTTTCAAAATTGGCAGAAATGGCCCCTGAGAAATAATTTTTGATGGAAAAGTCAACATGAGTCCTTGGAGTTCACAAAGTATCAAGTTTAGTCCCTGGGTGAAAAGTTTGAAGAAATTACAAGTTTGGTCCCTGAACTTCAAGTTTTGGCAGAAATAGTCCCTGGTGTTCAAAATTGGAGAAATATCAATTATGGTCCTTGGATTATTGAAACTTGGCAAGAAATATCTTTGGAAGAAAGTTTGGTATGTGGGCAGAAGTGGTCCTCAATTTTTCAGCAAAGTACAATTTTGGTCCTTGGGCTTAAACTATCTACAAACCAAACAAACCCCTTTTATTACTTCACTACTAATAAACCCAAGTCCAAACCCAACACAAACACCAGCCCATCACCACCTTTGGCCCATTCCTTTTTATAATAAAAACCCACCCCAGTTTTAAAAACAAAACCACCCCTGTACACCCTTCCCTCCCACTCTACCAAAACCCAAAACCACTCCTGGTTTTTCCTCCCCCACTTGCCCACTACCACCTGCTGCCACCCATCACCTCCACCGCCCAAAACCACCACCCTACCCTACCCTACCCCAATTGCAACCACAGACCCAAATTGGCTTATATAAGTTTTCCCGCCAAAATTGAATTAAGGGCTAGGATCATTTTCACTCATCCAATGGTCAATATTATTGTTGGGAAATGCTCAGTGGGTCCTCAAACCCCCATTCACTTATAAAAGGAAGAAAGAAGCAGAGAGATGAAGTCAGTAGGATATTAATTAGTAGTTAGTAGTAAAATTTTAAATGTCGTTTTTAGTGTAATTTCAAGTCTTAGTTGTACTTCTTAGTTAAAAAAGGTTGTAATCTGTCTTTTTAGAGTAATATAAGCTTTATGTACCCTTAATTTCAAGCTCTCTTTATGGAATTCAGTTTTTGTATTTTCAAGTGAAAACATAATTTTTCCTCGAGTTTGTTAAAAGTTGTTGTATACTGGTTCTTTAGGCTTATTTAAGCTCATTTGGAAGCTTTTAAAAGCTTTCAAGGCATTTAAATCAGTTTAAGTTCAAAAACTCAAAAATTCATAAAAATATAAGAAAAATAGGTAAAAAATCAAAAACCAAAGAAGAAGGAGAATGATGCTTGGAGCAAGGTTAATTTTGGATTGCCTTTGGTTTTAGAACCTCAGGGGAGGTGTTAGGATAAGTTTGAGACCTTGGTACCTTTGTCTTTGCTCAAGATCCATTTGTAAGACATTTTGTCATTTTTATCTTACTACTGAAGATTTGATTATTATAGCTTATTTTCTGTTTAAAAGTGCTTATTGTTGTTTATTGTTGCTTATTAGATAAGTTATTGTCCATGTTTCATGCATATGTTAAGATTTCACCATGTTTTCATCATAACT
>LBNU01004466.1:43788-57271 GCA_014162995.1 Artemisia annua | reverse complement strand
TTTTTAGGGTTCCTGTATTAGTTAATTAGTTTTATAAAATATTTCATAATTTTCTAAGTCATTTTTAGTATTATTAGTAATTTAAATTAGTTTAACTAGTTTAATTAGTTTAATTAGTAATTAATTAATATTAAAATCACAAAAAAACAAAAAGACATATTTTTAGTTTTTATATAATTATTAAGTTATTTTTGAGTTTTTAAAAATAAATTTTCATTTTCTTTGTTTTTATAATATTATATTATATTTAGTTAAGTTTAAATATTTATAAGTATTAAATAGTTTTAATAAATATTAAATAATAAAATAATCAAAAAAATATTTTTCTTTTTTAATTAAATTTTCTTTTTATATTAAGTTTGTAAAAGTTTCATTTTCACCCCCTGTAGTTTATTTTTGCATTTTCCCACTTTCCCAGTACGCATTTAGGTTTTTAGGATTATTTGCATTTCTGTATTTGTTAATACTGTTCCATCTTAATTTCAAGCAATCATTAGTGTAAAAACCAATCAAAATCTTAATCTGGTTACTATTCATGAATCACTCATTCCAGAACGTTTTCCAAAACACAATTTCAATCTCGTTGGGACTAAACGACCCGTGAGTACACTGTGCTTTCAACGGATCATATATTGATCACTCTCTCCCTCATTTGACTTAGTTGACCACACCTGGTTGACTGGTTAGTTTGGGACGAGTCACAGACCAAATGGCATCACTTAAGATTTGTAATGTCCATGGCGTGTTTGGAATGCAGTTTTGGGAATATCTTCCTCTCTAACTCTTAGTTGGTGATATCTTGACCTTAAATCAATCTTTGAGTATACGCTCGATCCTCGTAACTGATCAAATAGGTCGTCGATTCTGGGTAAGGGGTACCGATTCTTTACCGTAAGTTTGTTCAACTCTCGGTAATCGATGCACATTCGGAAGGATCCATCCTTCTTCTTAACGAATAATACCGGGGCTTCCTAGAGTGATAAGCTAAAAACTTTTATCAGACAATTCTGTCAATTGTTCCGATAATTCTTTCAGTTCAGATGGCGTTAACCTATAAGGTGCTTTAGTCGGTGGTGCCGCTCTAGGCACTAGTTCGATCTGGAATTCTACTTGACGGGTTGATGGAAGATCGGGCAAATTCTCAAGAAATACTTCTGGAAAATTTCTAATGATAGGAACATCTTCAAGTCGTTTTTCTGTCGACTTATTTTCCGTAACATGAACCATGAATGCTTGACATCCTTCGTTCACATGTTTCATCATTCTAAGGTATGAGATAATTTCGTAACGAGGTTTACTGTTGTCTCCTTGGACAATGAGAGTTTTATCCTGGAGTGGGATGTGAACAGCTTTCTCATCACAATGAATTCTAGCATGATGTGTGGATAGCCAATCAATACCAATGATAGCGTCAAAACTTCCAAGTTGAACAGACATAAGGTCAATGGGAAAAGGTTTTTCCTAGTAGAGTTAAGGTACAACCTTTCATAACGGTACTGGTGCCGATTGGATTTCCGTTAGCCATTTCGATTTCATAAGTGGTGTTTAGGAATTTCACAAGGACTGAGTTACGCTAGGATTACCTCAAGTAATAATGTAACCAAGAATAGTCATAACAATTTAGTCAATGAAGAATTTAAGTCGAGATGTATCCAAACATCGTCACGATATGTATATGTGGATACGAACGTTTTGACCTGTATGAACCAATATATCACGAGACAATATAAATATCTCGACGCATATAAAGATAAGATTTATCCATGTATTTCATAAATCAATGTCAATGTATTACAACATTTATTAATACTTGTTTGATTGTTTACAAAACATCAATAACAAGATTGTTATTAACAAGACATTGATATGCTAGGTTAACAAGTCTCCAATCTAGGGTTCTCCTAATTTACGCTCTAACCCTTGGATAATCCTGATCATCCCAAGCATTTCTACATATCTGGATTTCTCTCTGGCCTGAACCTTCTCAAGCATAGCACAGAGGGTATGGATACTGGCACTGGCTGTTGCTAGCTCTTGAGCCTGATGTTTTATTATCTGCTGAGTTAATTTGGAAATTTCTCTCATCTCTTGTGTCTTGCGACTCTAAACATCAAGCCTGTGACCGAACTCAGTAATAGTTTCCACAGCCTTTTCAATCTCAGTAATCTTCAGCTGAAAATCCTGTTCTAAGGTTACTCTGTGTACCACTAGGTTTGTGATCTCCTATTCAATGTTCCCGACTCGCTGGAGGGAAATTTCCTCTATGGCACTTACAATCTCATCAATATGATTCTCATGCCTAACCAACCTAGCAGCTAATAGTGGGATAGTATGGTGCATTGGCTCTCCAGTGACTGGGATTATTCGGGATGTAGCATGGTAAGAACTTTCCCCAAGTTCTCTAGCAGTCGGGGCACCCTCTTGAGATCGCCAATGGTGCAGGGTTGGTAATAAGAAAGACCATTTACGAGCATCCACTCGATTATGGTTCCTTTGGTTTCTACTTGTTTCATTTTGGGTACAAGGAGTTGGTACTGATGGACGCACATGATAGGTCCTTCGGTGGGATGACATAGGAGCACTACGAGTAGCTGGGGTTGGGGTTGCTGGTGGCGGAGCAGTGGGTGGTAATGGAACAGTGGTGGTCTGTCGGTAGAAAATAGTAGGTGTTGGTAGCACAGTTGATTCTGGTACAACCGGAACTGCTGGTGGAGTTGATTCTGGTACAACCGGAACTGCTGGTGGAGTACGTACCTTTTTCCGAGCGATATACATATAAATTTTCTTTCCCCCAGGATAACGGAAAGCTTTTCCAATAGGGGCTGGTTCATAAGGCTGGAGTTGTCGAACTCGTCTTCTTCAACGAATTGGACCAGGTGGTATCGAAGGAGAAGCCTTTGAGTCAGATGCAGGCAAAAACCGCTGACTCTGCATGTACCTATCAGTTGCAGGTGACATGGGCATAGGAGTTGGAGCAAAGGCTGTAGTGAGAGGTGCAGTATTCTCAGCCTCTGAATCTGATGACAAGGCAATAGGGTGGGAATACGAAGACATGGTACTGTAATAATCCCGATTAGTAAATATAAGTCATTAGCACAATCATAAACATGATAATATTGCAAGAAGTCATATGAAAAGTAACATCTCTAGCGGATGTTGGAATGTAGGCACGGAGGGTGTGAAGTGGTATTTTGTAAAAATGGTCCGTTTAAAGTATGGTTATACTCCAATGTTTAAAACATCTGGTTCTCTATAACCGTGGCTCTGAATACCAATCTGTAACACCCCCAAAAGTTGTCAATAATAACGGAAGACTTAATAATGACAGCGGAAGACTTTCGGGGTATTACTTCAAGGATCTTTGTCACAATCATAGAAAACGACACAAAGTGACGTATTAAAGTTTAGTTTTATTCAAAATACCAAATATTCAAGACATCAAGATGTTTCATAATTTAAACAACAAGTTTAGTTGAAATGTGTCAAAACATTTATTTAAGCCCGTGCCGGTTTACATGCCCACTCCGTGCCTTCAAGTTCCGTCTTGTTTAGTTACCTGAGATAAACATGCTAAAAGTCAACAAAAGTTGAGTGATATTCATAGGTTTAAGTTTAATAGTTTGAACCACAAGTTACAGAATGTATTGCAATCACATGCAATCAACAAGTTTAAAATCAATGTTCCTGTTATTGCCTTAAGCTCATGACACGCAACGATTAACAGCCAATCATAATCTCAAATTATGACGGTAAGTAATAGGCCCCCAAGATAGGTATTTGTTAATAACCTATTATAAGAACAATAAAGTGCGCCTGGTGTTTTCTCTAACGACCAAACGAGGATTGTTAATCACTAATAGTACTATCCACACTTATTTACGTTCACCCTGCAAGTGATTAAGGTTCATGATCGAGGGACTTTTGACAATAGTAACTTAAGCAAATAACATTAGCCTGACGGTATCATAATACCCGGTATAAAAGACTTGAGTTCGTGTTTTAAGCATGTATCCCCCTCACGGGAAAAATAGTTAAAGAGTGGGCTATGAACTCACCTTAGTAGTACAGTAGATGTAGTAGTATCGTAATCTCAACGATGCTAGGCAACGGCTTCACACACAACCTAAAAGATAATGCAAGTTTCAGTTGATAGTCTAAGTCCGGTTTTATCGCGAATACTAGTTATTTAGTTACGAACGAATCTCGTGTTTGTTTAAACGCTTAAAGTTCAAAAATAAAGTTATATGTATATATAACTTGTAAGTACAATGATCGAAGATTGATGGAAATTTTATGTCAAGTCATAGTTTATAGATGATAAATCGTATTTGTAACTTATAAGGAAAAATGAATCACGTAACGTCTTAAAAGAGAAGAATAATATATCGTTAATTTAATTATAGTCGTGAATTATATAACGTATATATATAAGTTTAAATTTATAAAAGTTTTCACATTAAATACACTTACTTTTATATATAAACATTAATATTATTTTTATAAAAATAATATTACAGAAAAATCCTTTAAGTTTCATCAAAATTACATTTTTAACCTTAACGGTCAAACTTTACGCCGTTAGTCCAGAGTTAATGATTTTTACAATTCAAGTCCAAACAGTATCCACATTTACATTTAATAACTCCAAGTTTCAATATTTACTGTTTCTAACCCAGAAAATCAGTTTTGACAGTTTTGACCATAAGTCTCCAAAGTTTACACTTTTAGTCCCTCGTTTATAAAATTTTGCAAATTTAGTCCAACTTTCACCAAATTAAAAGTTTATCATTTTTATTTTCTAAATAAGTTCAAAATATTCCAATTAACTTATTAAATCAGCTTATTAGCTTAAAAATCACAATTTTTACTTATTGGGCCTTAACGAGCTAAAAATAAGGCCCATTAACGTTTTATGATTTGTTGGGCTTATGAAACATTTGGGCCTGGTTTTAGGCTTATTTTAGGGTCCTAAAAACATTACCATTGAGTTTATACGATCAGTTATTCGAATAAGCTTAAAAACAGCTTAATGGACTAATAAGCCCAAACATTAATTTTTAAAGGTTTCATAAAAACTGGTTTCGTACAAACACTTTGGCATTCGAAAATAGCTCAAATGACCTTATAATGTCGAGTTATTTATGTTTCCTGATTGCTAGTCATGTGGTCAATGAGGTCGAGTAATAAAAAGAACTTGTCATGTGTCGAATTTTTAAATGGTGAGACCAAAGTAAACGTTCCAACTCATTTATGAAAAACAGCTTTAGGACTTAGAAAATATTCTAAGTGTTTGGAAATAGTACGAAAATGGCCAAATGTCATTCTAAACGTGTTATATTTATTATGTAAACGTTATTTTTAGTTCCAAAACTCTTTGGCACTTGTTAGATGGCATATTAAACATTCAGGATGTCAATTAAAATATATGTGTTACGTCTGATTTTACGAGGTAAGAGATCAAAGTAAACGTGCAAAACTAAAAATGGTGAAATGAAAATTAGTAACAAGTGTTAAGTAGACTTACTTTGCCACAAAATTGTGGTGTAAACTAGATAATAGGTTCGAATGAGAGCAAAAGAGGATGGTGGTTCGACTTGTGACCAAGTAAGGATGTAGGATGAGCAAGGACGATTTTTGTACTTGTTCCTAAGCCTTCGAAATACTTGCAAACTTTCTGTCCCAATTTTACTTGTATAATTCGAATAAAATTTGTAACATTGTTGTGTTTTCGTGTGTGTTTACAACTGAGCTCACAAGGGTGATTATATAGGCAGTATATGAGTCTAAAGGTCACAAGAGATTGAGAGTAGGATTGAGATGAATGCATGTTGCCTCCAAAACCAACCAATCGAGGCTAGCCAAGTCGTATGAACACAAAGAGGGTGTAAGAGTTATCTTCTGACATTCCTGACATTTCTGACATTCTCTTAAACGTTCACATTTGGTTTTCCATGGATTGGGAGCGTTGGAGGTGAGTTTTGGAGGTATTGACACGTTTTCACAATATTTCTCAAAACAGTTTTCATGGTTTACTTGGGACAGTTTTAAGGCAGTAAACGTGCGAAACATTTGATAAAATTTGTCATTCTTGATTCCTTGCAACAAGGTCTATTAGATGGTACAATAATATAGGCATGTTACACGTCGAATTTACAAGAAAACGGGGTCCTGTGGGAGCCTAGTCGCAACTGGAACGAAAGAAAAGAAAGAAGAAAATAAAGGGGGCGTTGGGCCAGTTGGCCTGGTGGGCTTTGTGTTTTGAACTCAGGTCCAAACGAAAAAAATAAAAGAAAGAGGAGTCCATTTGGTGCAGTTTTAGCCATACGTGGCCCAATGGGTTCTAAAGGCCCAATTGGCAAAGTTCGTGAGTCGGGTTTCGGTCCAATAATATTAATGAGTAATCTCGGGAATTTTCGTAGGCTCGAGAAATATATAAATAGTGTACGGATATTAAACGAAACGTATATTTATAAAATAATACGTTTAAAATATATTCGCGATGTTTAGGCTATCTAGGTTTGTGTGTAAGCATCGTTCCTAGGCAAATGGTCATTCACAAATGTCATAGTGATTTACGTAACATGTCATGTATAACAAAAAAAAATTTGTTACCCGCAAAAATGGTATTTAAATAACGCAATACCCTTTTATTCATATTTATTATTTACTAATCGTACGGGAAATTGCGAGAGGCTACAAATTTTGAAGACAATTTTCTAAAGAAAATGTTATCGTGTCTCGCTTTCATTTACTTCCGTTAACTTGTAAAACCTTTTGGTTTCTTTAACTTTTATTTTGTTAATTTACTTGAGCACTTTGTGAGTGCTTCTTATTTATTAATTTTATTTGAACTTTTATGTTTCTATTTATGATTTCTAGATTATATTTTTATGTTTAGTTGAATTTGGTTTTCTTGGTTTTAATCGAATTCTAATTTGGTGTTTGGTTTGGTTTTATCCGTTCTATAATTGGTTTTGTTTGGTTTTGATTTTGACTTTAGAAATTTTCAAGCCGATAAAGCCGAACCTTACAACCCAAAAACCGAACCGATGAATACCCCTAGTTATAGAAACCAATAGGCTTTACTGTTAACATGAGAAAGATAAACCACGCAATATCGTGATAACATGGAGTATTGAACAGTGTAACAATAAGGCCCCGTTAGAATCACGGAATCTTCAGAATTCTGATGGAATTAGAATCTGATTCCATTCCATTACGTTTTTGGTTAGCATATTCAAAAAAATCAGAATTTGAATTCTATTTCTTAACGTGTTTGGTTGGCAAATGCAATTGATTGAAATCTTTCAAAATCTCATTTTTGTGATATTCAACGTTCTATAGCAAAATATGATGAATGTTTACAATTTCATGAAATTTCTAATTTTATCATTAAAATCAATTATTATTATTATTATTATTATTATTATTATTATTATTATTATTATTATTATTATTATTATTATTATTATTAATTTTAATTTAAAATAAAATTTTAAATACTTTAATATAATTTGTTTTTTCCCATTTGATTTAGAGGTGACAATTTCTGACCCGACACGAAACCCGACTTGAAACCCACACGAAAATTAACAGGTTCGGGTTGAGCCTAAATATATTTTGGATCGGGTTTGGGTCGACCCATCTAACCCATTTATTAAACAGGTCAGGTTCGGGTTGTGAATAATTAAGCGAGTCGACCCGCCAACCCGTTTAAGATTTTTTTCTTAAATTAAAAGTTATTTATATTTTATTATACGTGTTAAATGGGTTGAATGGATCGATCGCAAACCTGTTTAACTCGTGTAATGTGCCAACTTTTGTATATAAAACGAGTTAAATGGGTCAACCCGTAACCTGTTTAACCTATTCAACCCGTGTAACCTATTTAACTAGCCAACCCAAGTATATATACGTGTTAAATGGGTAAGGTTCGGGTTATGTGTAAGCATGTTAGGGTTGACGTAGCCGACCCCGAAGATTTAATTGGTTCAGGTTCGGGTTGGGGTTTTTTTCCCCGACAACCTATCAACACGAACCCGCCAACCGAAACCCGACCCAAATTGCCACCCCTAATTTGATTTTCTTCCAACCTAACACGCGTTAGTTTTTTGCAAATTTTAGTTTATTCAAATTTCAAACCCTAACATTCTAATCTTTTATATAATAAAAGAATTACATCATTTCAGAGTTTTTTTGACAGAACAATCTTATGGGAAAAAATTAGACCAATAGGAGAGCTTGATTTTGACACATAGGCAAAATCAAGCAATATAATTGGCCAATAAAAAGTCAAAATTGAGTTGATTTTGGTCAAACTTTAATAAATTTGGTGGAGAATTTGATTAGGAAAAAAAATACATAAAAATATAGGTGTCAAATTTATGAAAACAAAAACTTCAAAAAAAAGGATGTAATCAATACAACTTTAGTGGTTGAATTTTAAATATAATATATAAAGTTAAGTGTAAATTATAAGTCTCCATATTTTTTAATAACTTTAGATAATACGCAAATAACCCCTTACACTTTATACCTCATATACTTTATAATACGAACTTTGTTTACAATTACATGTATCAATATTAGCTTCACACTTTCATCTATTTAAATTACAAAATTTTGTAAATATACTAATTAGTTTTAATATACGTTAAATATTTTTAAATTAAATATTAGTTTTAAACTTTCATCTATTAAAATATATTTTTTTTTTACTATATATGTTAAATAAGGACTAATGTTAACCTTTGTTGTGCATGCAAGGGCCTTATACAGACAAAAATGCTGAGAAAATTTACTCATCCCCAGAAAAATGGGTAGGTTGTTTGAATTGCCTATTACGTGGAATACATTTGGTTTAAAACAATTTCTTTAGTATGGGCTATGGGTCAAAGTCGACGAGATTTGGTCCACAAATATTCTTACATTGAATTTTATTTTGCGAAGACACTCTCAAAGATCTCCTAAAAATTTTTTGAGTGCCTGATGCAGTGGCGTAACACACGCCATAGGGTTTCTTTTGCCATATGACACCGCCAAACTGCACCTGAGGATGCGCCATTGCTGCACCGTTGGTCCCTTCGCCAGCCCTTTACTTTAAAAAATAATAAAAAAATAAATAAATAACACAAACATGAAAAACACGACATGAAATGTTAGATCAAACTATCTTAAAAAAAATATTTAACATTTATCATTTAAAACACTTATTTAAGAATTATCTACCACATAAAATCAAAACAAATTAATGTATATATTTATATAGACTAGCAATAATCAATATTTATATAACAAATTTTTTTGTCATAACCCCGTGCGTGCGTGGGTATTATAACTAGTTCTTTAATATTCTAATTTCTTCAAATTTCAATTCTATCAACAGATTCTAATTTCATAAAAATATTCCGCGAACCAAACTGGGACTAAGTTCCACATGTTATCTTCACATTATGCTACACTAGTTATAATGCCCGCGCACGCGCGGGTTTTTTTTTAAAAATTTTGAATGATATATTTTTATTTATTAAAAAACAAATAATTTAATTTTTATTTTGCTTGATTTATGATTTTTAATTGTAGTTTTTTATGATTAAAGATAATCATTTAAATCTTATATATATTTTTTGTATTTATCTTCTACTTGTATAGTATATCAACAAAACGAATTTAAAAACTTATAAATTAAATAATAATTAACATATTACCCAATAAGGAAATATTCTTTTTTTTCAAAATGACAAAGTACCCACTAAGGGTTTTGTTTTATTATATAAGAGATGTCCATTTAGGCTACGGAAACTTTGGGTTGTTATAACAGCATTAAATTTTGTTTCTTTTGTATGTTAGAAAAGATTTACGAAGCCCACCACAATAGTAAGCTTATTTACAAGGCCCAATACAAAAGTGATGCCCTAGAGCTAACCCTAAAAAGCACATTTCTCCTTTATATAGCACCGCAAACATATGTTTAACTCAAAACAGTCATTGTAAGTCTCTCTCAAATGGTGTTAGGTAACCTCTTTTATAAATATTTTTATGTATTATAACATGTTTCTCAATGAAGATTAACCAATGATGACGAGTCTGATTATCCATTCAATCATGACGACATATCGAGGCATTTGTCTGAGAGAAACTATTTTTTGTTATGTTTTTTATAGTTTGATGTGTTTTTTTTTTTTGTAAAAATGGGAATAATGATGATGAAAATTATTTGACAATGTCTTCTGAAGCATTTTTATGCTAAGTGATTGATATAACCTCCTACTCATTCTGAATCCCATTTTTCTTAAAAAGTTTATGGTTTGAAAGAAACTAATGCTGATTGAAAAGCGGCAAGGATGATGAACACAAACTCTCACCTACTGTTTTAACTATGAGGGTTTCCCTGTGATTCGAGCACTTTTAAGCCACTCTTTTATTATTTTAATACAATCTTTTTTTTTTTTNTTTTTTTGTTGCGTTTTATGTTATTTATGCTTCTGTTTTTCTGTTAACAAGTTACTGCTATAGTTTTTGTAAAAGGAAAATCGTTTGATGTCATTTTACTTCATCAAATTTCTCTTAAGTTTTGGTATTGGATCAGTAGAGACGAAACGAATGTTCAATTCGCTCCTATTCTTAACTGGATTTAGGGTGAAATCTGATGAATGGCTTTAAATATGTTTATTTAGGTGACCATCTAAAAAGTGTGTAAATTTTCCAACTTTGTTTAGTGGCGAAAAACATATTAATCGTAATTTCTTTCATACTAGGGGTGTTTGGGATTGCTTATTGAAAATAGATTATGAGTTTTGAAAACAAATAATCAGCTGTTATAAAGCGTAGCTGTTATAAAGCGTGATTTTAAAATTGAGTGTTTGTATTTGATTATGATGTATGATAACGCAATAATCAGATAATCAGAGTGACTTAAAAGATAAAATGATGAAAAAGGACACTCTTTATAATCTTTTATATAATAAAAGAATTATACCTTTCCGAACTTTTTTTGACAAAACAATTTTAGTGGGAAAAAAATTGGACCAATAGGAATACTCGATTTTGACACATAGGCGAAATCGAGTAATATGATTGGTCAATAAAAAGTTAAAATTAAATTGATTTTAGTCAAACTTGGAAAATTTGACTAAGGAAAAAAATATATATACAAAATATAGGTGTCAAATTTATGAAAATAAAAACTTAGAAAAAGAGGAGGTAATTAATAAAACATTAGTGGTTGAATTTTAAATATATTATATGGAGTTATATTAAGTGTAAATTTATAAAATCTCCATGTTTTTTAGTAACTTTAGATAATAAACAAATAACCCCTTACACTTTATAATATGAACTTTGTTTACAACACATACAAGAGTATTAGTATTGGTTTGAGACTTGCATCCATTAAACTTACAAAATTTTATAAATGTACGAATTAGTTTTAATATACGTTAAATACTTTTAAAATAAATAGTAGTTTTAAACTTTTTATCTATTAAAATATCTTTTTACTATATACGTTAATCATAAATAAGAACTCATGTTATCCTATTTAAAAGTTTAATATATACGTACACGGGTTTGAATATTAAATATAGTTAAATTATTATTAACGGTAATATAAATATCAAATATTAAGTACGAGTTACTGTGATATGAAAATAAATGTACGCGATTGTACTTATAACGACTCATGTAATTATTATTTAAAGTTTATATACGGATATCCCGAAAAACATTTTTTAAAAACTTTACAGAGTATATTTTAACTCCATCAACGCTCATTATGTGCTACTAAACTCGCACATTTTGTACAACATGATATCAATAGTTAAAGTTAAACAATAACATCAACCTCAACTTTAGCATCTATGTCAGCTAAACAAAGTTAAATCGTTCATCCAATAAAATTTTTATAAAATATTAATTGATATTAATTAGATGTACTTATATAATAATTTTCACGGGTAACTTATATATACATATAGTAAACAAAAAAATTAAAATAAATTTGATTTATGTGTAAACCCATGTGATCAAAGAACCTTTGACCCAATAACATTATAAGGAGACACGCTCAAGAATCAAATACAAGGTCGATGCCACAGTTATATTTACAATTTCTGCTAACTATTTTTCTTACTTTAGCACATGTTGATACTCTAACTTTTTAAAATATACATAAGATTTTCTGTTTTTAAACGATAATACTATATAATTAAATTTTTCTGGAAAAACCCCGTGCGTGCACGGGTATTATAACTAGTATTGTATTATGTGAATTCCACATACAATGTTTATTAAAATTTGATGCATAAATATATAACAATGGACTTAAATTTTATAACTTACAAAATATATTACAAGCAATATTAAAATGGTGACTTTGGGATGGGGCACGTCAAAAACTTATCTACAAGTAAGGGTGAGCATCTGTCCAGGATCGGACCGACAAGACCGAGGACCGAATTAGCCAAAAAACCAAGACCGATGACCGGACCGAATGTGGTCGGTCCGGTCCAACTAGGCCAAATAATCGGTTTGTGGTCCGGACAGGACCTGACCTGACCAGACCTACCGGACCGAGGACTGAATTAGCCAAAAAACCAAGATCGAGGACCGGACCGAATGTGGTCGGTTCGGTCGGGTCTGGTCTTGTTCGGTCTTTTGGTCGGTCCGATCCGTTTGGGTCGTTTGCTCAACCCTATCCACAAGTATTAGATATATACTTTCTTCCTATAAATAAAAAAACACACATGGGATGAAAACCACTTATCATCAACCCATTCAATTTTGAACAGTTTGCAATAATCCGTTGGGCCGGCGACAAAGGACGGTAAAGATAAGAATCGGCTTGGTATAATTGAAGAAAAGTTGCAACTAAGATTTGTGAGGAACAAGGTGACATATATTTTAGGGGTAATTTGATAATTTCATACTGAATAATCAATTTTTTCATAACTGCGTTTTGTGGCAGTAGGGGCGGGGTTGCTTTTCCAAAACGTGGTTTTGGGGTTGTCTAAACGCAGAAAAGCGATTATCCCACTTTGATTGCCAAACACTTGAAAATTGATTGTTGCGTTTTGCAATCGTAATAAGCAGATAATTTGTTTCCAAACGCACTCCCAAACACCCTCTAAGATGCCGCTGTATGAGAAAAGTTTGCACTTACTATAAGTAAGGTGCCGTTTGGTTTTATTCATGAAATGACAATGGATATAGGTTTGATTAGTGGGTAAAATAAAAATGGATATGATAGTTTGAAAAGTATATTTTGGTAAAAAAAATAATAATAATAATTTGGGTTTGTTTGTTCTTTCAACTAAAAAAACAATTAAAACTATAAATGGTTATTTGTAAACCAATTGTATTGTGTTTTCTCCGTTCACTTCAAAGAATTATTGTTTTTTGAAAAAAAAAAGAAGATGTAAGTGATTATGAAAGATCCAAAGATGGGACTCTTGCCCAAGGCCGTCTAATGGATTTCGGAGATCTT
>LBNU01004466.1:16288-41288 GCA_014162995.1 Artemisia annua | reverse complement strand
TAGGACCACTATCTTTTGATTTAAGGACTTTGGTGGTTGTAGGGTTGAAAAGTAACCATCTGAGTCATAGTTTGGTGGTAGCAGGAGATGGTTTCGGATAGCATACTCATCATAGCTTATAAAAGGTGGTAAAGTGGGATAACATGCAGAATGATTTAGGGTATCGTCATCGTCTAGCAAGATCAGGGTTTTGTTTGGCGGTAGAAGAGTTGACGAGTCTTGACAAGATTTTACTGATGTTTTAAGGGCAAGTTGTGGCAACAATGGTGGTATTATTCGCAGCGAGACTCTTCTTGCCGCAGGGGTTTGCAAGAGTTGTTTGATCAGGATGCGTAGTTTTCTTGGTTTCGAAATTTTTGTTGCGATGGGGATGGTTATCTGGTTATGGTTTGTGAGACTGAGAGTCGACATAATTGTGTTGAATGCGTTTGATAATGTGAACCGAAGATAATACTTCGCTTTATAAATTTATAGGCTACAATATATGGTAAGGTCGGTAACAATAGTAAATGGAATAAATTACATAAGCAGTCCATGTAATTTGGTTTACAATACTTAATTATTATTATGGATAGTTTTATAAACATAGTTTATTGTTGATTTTACATATTGCCTCTCGCCCTTTGCTTGTTAGGGATCAAGAGTAAATTTATTTTAGAGTATTAGACGCATGCTCCTTCTGGTTTGTGTTGAATTACATATTTGGTTCTTTGAATTTTTTCTAACTCAGATGGTTCTCAACTCTGAACCTTAACACTCATGATCTTTTAACCAAAATGACATTAAATTTTACCGTAAAACTCTCTCATACGACTTGCACATAAGGGTAAAAATTGTCTTTTCCTCTTTTATCTATTAGGTCCTACTTCTCCATCATGGCAATCATCCACCCACTGCCTAAACCAAAGCCACCATCAATTCATCAACAAACCCCTACCACCATCATCATTCAACCAAAAAACACCACTAACACAATCATAACCATCAACCCACTACCAAACTTCTGCCGCCACCACTCCAGATTTTGGTCACGTTCATTCCTCGTGTATGTGTGTGTGTTTCATGATGATGACCAATGAACGTTTTAGATCTATATCGTATTGTTATTTTTATTTTCTTATATAGATCAATTCAGGAAAAATGTTTTATAAAGGTATCACACTTGCCACCATTTCTTCTTGTATCGAACAATTTTTTTTTCTTATACGAGTACTAATCTTTCAAATTCAGTCTTCTTAACATACTTTGTGACATATTTTCCCTTCAAATTATTAAAACTCGTATGAGCTGAGCGGGGCAAAAATGTCACAAAATACACCAAAAAGACCGAATTTGAAAAATTAGTACCTGTATAAAGAAAAAAATTTGTTCCTACCCAAAACAAGAAATAATCGCAAGTATAATACCTTTATAAAACAAGTGGATGGCATAGTTTAAATACTTACTATGCAACCGTGTTTGTTTGCATCCATTACGGAATAACGATGATTTTGTGACTTGAATCCTACATACAGATCTTAGCCACTTATTTGTCGCGACATTTTAGTGATTGCATACTTTTACTGAGAAGAGGAAATGAATCATTTTAATAACATATGCATACAAAAATAAAGGATTGTTTCGTTAGAGTTGTTATCAGTTACAGGTGGTGATATTGATTTGTTGGGTATGTCTGGGAAAACTGCTCCTGATTCGCCTATTAGGGAGCATAGTTAGTTAGCACTTAAGGATATGTTTGGTGGGGGTGGCAATGATCAGTTTGCGATGAAGATGATTCGTCGCACACTTAATCTTGAAGAGTGCTGGTTTTAAGGGGTGGTGAAGCACTCCTATAGATAAAGCTTATAAGCTGTTTGGCCATAAACTGAAGTTGACAAGCTTATAATTAAGCTAATTGAAGTGGCTTTAAAAAATTTCAATACACCGATGAGTGAACAAATAAGTTGTTCTAACAGCCCCTTACCGTGTGTGGGTAACTGAATTGGTAGAATCATGGCGAAAATGCGGAGGTATGTTTTTAGGGATGTTTGTTCGCCTTATATAGCCGTCTTATGGCTTATTTAGTTTTGGGCTTATGCTTCATAGGCTCTTTTTTTTCCTTACTTTAAAACTTCTCAGCATAGATAAGTTACTATGTCATAATGAACTTACATAAGCTGAAAAGTTTGAAAATAAGCCACAAAAAAATGAGGTTATGAAGCATAAGCGTAAAACCAAATAAGACATAAGTTGACATGCGACATCAACGAAAAAGAGGGCTTTGTTTAGGTCGGTTACTGATACAGCTGTAAATAAGGCCATTTCTTTAGCCATGTCTCTAATAACACTAGCTGCAAGCATCCTACGTCTGCAACTAATATTGACACGAGGTGAAAGTCACATGCGACATAGCAGTGTTTTACTATTATTAACATTCAAATATTTCTTGGTAATCGCTGTTAAAAATCATCTTCGTGGCTTTTAGACACTTTTTTTAAATTTGTTCTGTATTTTTTTATTAGATGAGGTGGAAAACTTCCTGCAACGAATGACATGAAGGACCTTCAACATTGGGATTCCTTCCATGGGACAGACTGTAAGCACAACAATTAACTTGAAAAAAACTAGAAATGGTTAGATGAACTGCTCCAACAGATTGAGTAATGGATAAAAACGGGTTGGGATTGAAGTGGTCCATGTAATATGTTTGTAACTTAATCTTTGTGTCATCAAGTTAAGGGGTGTTTCGGTTAGCTAATTTAACCAGCTTATGGGCCTATTTGATTTTGGAAAACCAGATAAGCTCACTTTCTAGAGCAAACATGCAGCTCAGGGTGCTCGGGTAAGGGGTCAAAACTAACTTGGGTGCCGAAACTTAGTATTTTAGTTTCAATACAATTAGTGTTTAGTATTTTGGTGTACCGAAACTTAAACGAGTTAGTTGATTATTTGAGTTAGAGTAAACTGATAATGCTTCTAACAATGTCAGTTAACAAAAATTCCCCTTTCGTATACTACATTGCTAATGTATTTTGGGTATCCGCATGACGTTTTGCATAAACAGATCAATATAGCTTTAACAATTGTTTTATATCAGGGCTTTAAAAAGTGTTACTCTAATGACGTTGTTCTATCTTTGTGCACGTAAATCCATGCATATCATATCGTAAATTGGGTTGAAAACTGAGTTGCAGCAGGTTTTAAATGTTGTTGCTTTTATATTTGAGTCAACATCCATGGTGCGTGTTTCCACCTCTGCCATACTCATATGCCGGTGTATACAGGTACATGAAAAGTAACAGTTATTACAATGTATGCATAATGCAAGGAATCTGTTAGTTGGATGACCAGTTTTTGTTTGAATACCACTTTAGCAGCGTCACAAAAAGATATTGATTTGACTAACTTTTTTGAACTTTTGCATTTTTATTAAAAGTTTAAGGTTTTTTTTTTAAAATGTCCTTTTGTTAGTGGTTAAGCTGGTAGGTTAATTTTCGGCTTATGGGGTTCCTTAGTTTGGGATTAGCTTATTTTTTCAGCCTATAGCCTTATTTAGAGAGTCTGATTTCAGTCATGTGCTATATAAGCTTTTGGTAACTATAGTAAACTTAGAATAAACATATAATGCTTACTGATTATACCTTGTTTTTATTTTAGGTATTTCATCCTGTTTTCCTTTGAATTGATCCACCTAATACTTTGTTAAATCAAAATTGTATATGGTCAAATTTAGTAGTGTTTTGTAACTGAAATTTATTGTGATCCTTTTACATGCCGAGTCTGTATTGGTGGCACAAACTGTATTGTGCTATATAAGCTTTTGAGCTGACCGAACATCAACACCTGGAAAAGGCGTTTATTTCTTAAATCTGAAGAATGAAAGGTTTTTATTTTATTCCTCCATGAACTTCTCACTTTTCATCTTTCATTTCTTTCCTTTTTGTAACAGGTTCAATTGGTGTAATATTTGTGCTCTCTTGCAGGCTGTAACCTTCTAACTGATGATTTAGGTTCAACCAATACTTGGCTGACTCGCTCGAGGACAGGAAAGTTTGTCCCAACTTCTCAGATTGCAAACTATATAAGTATATTTAGATATTTGTGTGTTACTATGGTCTGTTGATTGATTTTTGTTGTATATTTAATTGCTATGCCATGATGGCTATATAATTGCCACGAGATGATGGATATTAAATCAAAGATGTTATTATGTGGGTGTTGCAGGTTTACGTGTTTGTAGAAGATGATAATTTCAAGAAATTACTAAAGCCGTTTCAACATGCTGCAAGGAAGTTTAAATCAAAGGTTGAGATAGGTATACCTTTTGTTTAATATATTACTCCGGATATGTGGTTTTCATAGTTGGTATTTTTGTATGTATTTAATTTGAATGATGAACTGTCAAATGTGTTTCGTTGTCATAGTAGGTTCTTTGATTATGTTGTTTGATAGTTGAGAGTGGATTGAAAAGGGAAAGAGGTCAGGGGAAGGTGGTTTGCTGATACTCTTATAGCCATGTTACTCTTTAAAAGGATCCTCTGCAATAAACTAAATTGCAGATTTCTCTTTTTCGTATACAGCATCATCGCATTTGTCCTGAAAGAATAGTGTAAATATGCTGGTTGTTGACGCCATGAATTGGAAATTAGATTCTAGGCCAAGAGGGTGTTTGGGATTTCTTATCGTTTTATTTTTATTTTCTTGCTTTAATCTGCTACCAATAGAAACTCAAAATCACGGTATGTGGTCATTTTATAGTCTGAAGCTGTCAATATTACACGTGTTAAAGAGAGCATACCTCCACAATCCTTGAAGAGCTCAACTCAACAACTAAGATTGAGAACACCAAACAACTGCTCATATTATGTCAACCATTTCTGAGTATCTATGCGTGTAATGAGGTAACTTTATTGTGATAGACCCAACTGCCTCTTTTTCTAATCATTTTTTTTTGCTGAACCAGAAAGAAGTATAATTGAGAGTAGACCTGAATGCAAATCTTTTATTGTTGTTTCTGATGGAATTTGGGATACAGTAAATACTTGATAACATATAATGTCTAATATTCTTATATTCAACAAATGAACCATCTTTTTACAAATAATTGCTAACTTGCTCTACACTGATGTATCGTTTCAGGTTAGTAAAGAAGAAGCAATAGAAATTGTTCGCCCATTTTGCTGAACCAACAAAGCTAAATTTTTTTAAAATAGACATTGTTCACCCTTGCACAAATGGACTTAAGACTGAGCACGCTCCTACACCAAACCTGGAAAAGGCCTCCTAACATGGTAATTATTATTCATAAAGATCCATTCGGACAACTTTTATGTTTTTCTTGATTTTTTTAATAGGTGAAAATGACCTTCCCCTACTGCGTATTAATTTTTTATCTATACCAAATTTTCAACAGCTTCCCCTGCTGCGAAAATGGCTTATACAAAATCTATAGTTTAATGTGTAAAAAAATGAGCTTTTTTTGGCAACAAATTACGTTTATTTTCGTTACTATACATTGTTTCTACTGTCCTAATTGGCTCCTTCTTGCAGCCTGCATATGATAAATTATTAATGGAACTTTGTTGCAGGAATCAACGGACGAGCCAACGAAGTTAGCTACAAAAATACATGTGGTAAGTCACATTTGTGAGTGTACTTGCATATTTATTTCTTTGTAGTAATTATGAGGCATATCTTCTGTGGTAGGGAATGCACATGCAAGATCACAACACATGGATGCCCATTACGAATGTGTGAGTCCGTGTTGTAGTGTTGTATATACGTCTGATGAATGAATGTGTATGATAAAACTGGAAAGCAAATAAATTGGAATGATAATGAAAATTGTATGTTGCAGGCTATGGTGTAAGGAAATGGTTTGCTGTTTAAGGCAGTGTCGGTTGGTGGGTGGTGATGCAATGGCAAAACAAATGTGGGATTCACAGAACGTACGTTGAGAATGTCAAGCGTAATTGGGTACAAACCCCTTGATGAGAAGGAAACCACAGTTGAAGCTGTTATGTTTACGGATTCAGTACTCTTTGCAATGCTGGCAGTTGGTCACAGTCGCAACAATCGTGGAATTTATAGTAAATTGCAATGTGTATGCTAGACTTATGAGGTTGAGTTTATGTAAGTGCTGTTGAGTTTATATAACATTATATGACAATGTAAACTCAGTTGGTTTAGTTAAGTTATTTTGTAATCAAATGCAAACACCGAA
Organism: Artemisia annua; assembly: GCA_014162995.1. NCBI lineage: Eukaryota > Viridiplantae > Streptophyta > Magnoliopsida > Asterales > Asteraceae > Artemisia > Artemisia annua. The sequence goes on along the minus strand of LBNU01004466.1, from coordinate 35,086 downwards.
AATATATTGCTTCAACTCCGGACCTCTTTTTTTGGGCTAACTACCATATGGAAACACCCCGTGGCAATGCGCGGGCTTACAACCTCGTATTTCACGTTTGCTAAAGTTTAATGGATACTGTATATAAGTTATTTGTATGTTTCACTAATCTATTGGGTTTATAGACACCAATGGGCTTTAACGTTAACATGAAAAAGATGAACCGCATAATATCGTGATTACATGGAGTATTGGACACTGTAACAATAAGGCTCTCGGAGTTTTCAGGATTATGATGGAATTAGAATCTGAATTCTATTTCTTAACGTGTTTGGTTAACAGATTCAAGAAATTCAGAATCTGAATTCTATTCCTTAACGTGTTTGGTTGACAAATAGAATTGAATAAAATCTTTCAAAATTTCATTTTTGTGAATTTCAACATTCTATAGCAAAATGTGAGGAATGTTTCTAATTTCATGAAATTTATTATTTTTATCATTAAAAACAAATTATTATTATTATTATTATTATTATTATTATTATTATTATTATTATTATTATTATTATTATTATTATTATTATTATTATTATTATTATTATTTTTAATTAAAATAAAATTTTAAATACTTTTATGTAATTTGTTTTTTCCATTTGATTTTCTTGCAACCAAGCACGTGTTAGATTTTTTGCAAATTCCAATTCTTTCATATTTCAAATCATTAACATTTTAATTCCTTCATATTCCATTTCTATCGACAGATTCCAATTTCATCAAAAACATTCCGCGAACCAAATATAGCCTAAGATCTGACATGTTATCTTCAAATTATGCTACATGTCCCTCAATTTAGGCTACGGAAACTTGGGGTTATTATAACAGCCTTTAATTTCTCTTCTTTTTGTATGTGTTATGGATTTGGATAAGGATCCTCTCATGTTCTTTTGAACATGAGAGGTAATGTTGTGTTTATTATGATTGTACATTGTTATTAATGTAAAACATTTATTTTATTTTAACTCAAAAGTACAATTATATCAAACACAACATTATCTCTCATGTTCAGAAGAACATGAAAAGATCCTTATCCATTTCTTTTATATAATAAAACAAAACCCAAGTGGGGACTTTTTCATTTTAAAAAACTCAACCTTCCCTTATTTAGTAATAATTTTTTATTTTGATTTTTTTTTTTGGATTTTGAAATATAATTAAACTTAATTATTTCCTAATTTACCTAAAAAATTAACAAAAAACGTTTTTGTATTCATTATGTAAAAAAAAACTGAAAATACACATGGGTCTAGTGATATTGTTTCAAAATATTAGACCAAAAATGTAAATTTTAACAAAAGCGGACTCCTAGTTTCCAGCCTCGAATATGTTCATTAACCCGTGACATTCATCCACAAACATTAACTAACGTTCTCAAAACCCTAAATTAATAATATTCAATCGAATCTATGTTCATATGGTGTACTGAGATATTTAATCAAGTCCAAAAAGTGCACCCATAATTCAGTTTCAACCTATCAATGTATGATTTTAAACCGATTAGTCTTTTGTCTTTTTATAGTTTACTTTTGTTGTTTTCTTCTGAACTGATACGAATTATTGAAGCTCGAATCTTTTACATATAAGGTAATCTTAGTTTATTTTAATGCTTTGATTACACGGATTTGTATAATTATGTTTTTGAGGTATAATTCTTAAAAGTTGTAAACTTAGGATCATAACTGAAATCCATGAGACGGCCCTGATAGTAATGAGTAATGACTGTTTTATGGTCCTTTAGTCGATTCGACAAGCAACTTGGCCACTTTCTCATGGTAAGCACAATTTATCTTGGGATTGATTGGTATGAGTTTATCCTATTCTACTGTGGTTGGCTCAATTTGGATCAGTTTTTGCACAATAGTTGACATGGGTTCTTTTAGATAAGTTAAATTTCTGCATTGTTCTGGGTTTTGCAAATTTTGCGGGATTGTCATTCTCTGACCAGATTTCCATGCATGTTGGCACAAGTTATTTTGTTTTTGCGATTTCCTTTTGTTTTCTTTATTATGATGCTGGAGTTATAGCATGATGTGATTAAACTCCAATTTGTTGCCGGTGTGTTTTCTTCCAGGTTCCAATTATGTGGACACAAGAACCACCCGTACAAATAAGAAAAGTATAAGCATCCGAGAAGGACAAGGTACTAACATATTAGTTTTTCAGTTAAGATTATGACATTGGAGTTTTAATCACACTTCTATTGCCATACTAACAATTAGTTCTCTCTCTCTTCCTCCTCCCTTTCCCCCCCCCCTAATAATGTTACTGAAAATTCCATGATGAACTGTGTTATAAATTTGATGAAGTATATTATGAGTTTAAGGTTTTAGGTGTCTGTGACATTGTGAGTATCTAAGTATTTGAAGGTGCTTAAAAACAAAAGAACTTTTGACATTGTGACATTGTAAGTGTCTAGGTCTCTTTTTTTCTAAGGCAATGGTGTCGATAATCGGGAACTTTTGAAGTTAGTTGGTCTAAAGAAGTCGGCAAAGCATGACATAGTGGAACATTTGAAAACTAATGGCGACAAACATAAAAAAATGCAAGTAGGTATTTTTTTTTTTCATTGATAGTAAGTTCCGATAACAAGAACTCCACTTTTTAACATGTTATTGTAGAGACCTTTATGGTTGTTTTAATGAAGTTTACTAACCGATATCATTTATTTTCCCTTTGTATACTTTCTTAGGTTGGTTTACCGGGAAGATTACATCACGGGAACATTGTGAATTTGGTAGAATACTATTCAGAGATGGGACAACACATGCTCATTTATGTCTACAACTCTACATGAGCAAAGGGAGTCTATCTTCTCATTTGTATAGTAAGATACTGCATCACATATGTTTGTTAAATATTTTGAACAACTCTACAAAAAAGTTGCTATTTTAGTTTCTATACATTTTGATTAGTATGATGTTTTTAAAGCATTACATTTGTATGAGGGGCTCAACAATGTCGAAGATAATTAGAGGCGGGGTGATTCTTTCTCCACATTCAAGTTTATTTTAATTATTCATAATCATTATTGCATGTTCTCTACCCCTATATCTAGCCACACTCTTCTTTAGCTATTGTTCAATAAAAGTTGCATATGATTATGGATTTGCTATCCTATATATTGAGAAGCCGAAACAAGCTTCTATGTGACAACAATTCGGAAAAAAAAATAAAAATAAATAATAATAATAATAATAATAATAATAATAATAATAATAATAATAATAAAATTAAAAAAAAAAAAAAAAAAAAAAAAAAAAAAAAACTCGAACATTATGAGTAATGGAACATTCAAAAAGAGGACATAAATTTACCGGGTTTCTTATTTGCAGGTTACTATTTTCTATATCTAGAACAACATTATTACAGGTGACAAATGGGTGGGTTAGTAACGGGCTAAAACTAAATAAAATGGGTTTGTTGAGCTTTTTTATTAGAATGTATATTCATGTAATGGGTGTTAAGTATAACTACATAAGTTCTATTATTTCAATGATAGCAATATTTGTTTTATTTAAAAAAATTGAATTAGGAGCGCTTTTATGCTAAAAAAATACACCGAATTAACCCGCTTTTTCCGTTAGAGAAAAACCCGAACTGATCCAATTATTAGTAAATAGATCGACCTCACCACCTCTACGTACTATCTTCATGTATTTTTTCTCTGAGAATATGTTTTGATGTAGAATACTCATGTCTTAACTACTTTCTGAATATTTTAGTTCAGTCTTTGGAAACAATATGTTAGACCATTATTTTGGTGCTGAAATGGGTTGCGATACAGCAAGCAAATGCAAGATTTTGATGGCTCCTACCCTTGCGTCCTATGGTAAAGAAGATGATTATGGAAATTTAATATTGCCATGAGTTCCTTCCAAGTTCATCACAAGGTAAACCAGAGCCACGAATGAGTGATCATTGGTCATCTTGAGTGGCATTCACATGTTAGTTGCCTTGCATTTCAGCACTGGTAACTGCCTGTAATATGTAACTACCTGTAATATGTGATTATTGAAGAATATTCAAGATCTATATTCTCAAATACTTACTGTAACTAAATACGGATTAAAATGTTTGAATATGGATCTGCAGCCGTGCATTATAATACATATTTAAAAAATCATTTTAAATATTCTTTAGGACACATTGCGTTAATTGTCTTATTACTTCATGATTGTTACTAGTTTATTTTCTAAAACAAAAAGTATGAAATTATGTTATTAAAAAATGCAACTAGAGTGTTTCGAAAATATCTAAGAAGCCCACCACAATAGTAAGCTTATTAAGGCCCAATACAAAAGTGATGCCCTAAAAACCACCTTTCTCCTTTATATATCACCACCGCAAACGTATGTTTAACTAAAACAATCATCGTAAGTCTCTCTCAAATGGTGTTAGGTAACCTCTTTTATAAATATTTTTATGTATTATAACATGTTTCTCAATGAAGATTAACCAATGATGACGAGTCTGATTATCCATTCAATCATGACGACATATCGAGGCATTTGTCTGAGAGAAACTATATTCACATTTTTTTTAATGTTGTTTTTTATGGTTTGATGTGTTTTTTTTTTGGTAAAAATGGGAATAATGATGATGAAAATTATTTGACAATGTCTTCTGAAGCATTTTTATGCTAAGTGATTGATATAACCTCCTACTCATTCTGAATCCCATTTTTCTTAAAAATTTTGCGGCAAGGATGATGAATACAAACTCTCACCTACTGTTTTAACTATGAGGGTTTCCCTGTGATTCAAGCACTTTTGAGCCACTCTTATTTTTTTTTTTTATTATTTTTTTTTTTTTTTTTCTGTTTTTTTGTTAACAAGTTACTGCTATAGTTTTTGTAAAAGGAAAATCATTTGATGTCATTTTACTTCATCAAATTTCTCTTAAGTTTTGGTATTGGATCTGTAGAGACGAAACGAATGTTCAATTCGCTCCTATTCTTAACTGGATTTAGGGTGAAATCTGATGAATGGCTTTAAATATGTTTATTTAGGTGACCATCTAAAAAGTGTGTAAATTTTCCAACTTTGTTTAGTGGCCAAAAACATATTAGTCCCAACTTCTCTCTCTAAAAAAGTTTTTCTCCAACTTCTCTCTACAAAACAAATCACCACCCTCTCTCTAATAAATCCGGCGGTCGGTTTCGGCCGGCCGCCGTCTGGACCTCCCATCCTTTTTGTACGTTCCCCTCTTTCAATAAAGTCCTTACCCACAGATCTGTCTTACCCACATATCTGTCATCTTTCGCTGCCGCAGCCGCTGTTCTGCTTAGATCAGTTGCCTTCCGGTCTCCTCTGCTCAGATATGTTGCGGTCCGTCATCGATGGCTTGATGCTGCTTTGGGTTTCGACTTTAGATATGTTTGGTTTAGGTTTGGCTCCTGTAAGGATGCTTAGTTTTATCTTCTTTGTATGTTTTATGTACTTTATGTACTTTTGTCAAGCTACACCTTCATATGGTTGTCTACCAAAAGCGCACTCTGGTGATTCCCCCTACCCTTGTATGGTGTTGTTGTAGTCTCTCACAACTATTATGGTGTATGTCTTGTTTTGGCTTAACTTGTTACCTCGTGTATTTTGTTTGGCAAGTCATTTGTGAGGAGTGATATGAAATCTNGTTATAAAACGTGATTTTAAAATTGAGTGTTTGGATTTGATTATGTTGTATTATAACGCAATAATCAGATAATCAGTTTTTAAAGTGTTTGGCAAATCAGATTATTGAGTGACTCGAAAGATAAAATGATGAAAAAGGACACTCTTTATTATACTGTATTATCTGAATTCCACATACAATGTTTATTAAAATTTGATGTATAAATGTATAACAATGGACTTAAATTTTATAACTTACAAAATATATTACAAGCAATATTAAAATGGTGACTTTGGGATGGGGCACGTCAAAAACTTATCCACAAGTAGGGGTGAGCATCGGTCCAGGACTGGACCGACAACACCGAGGACCGAATTAGCCAAAAAATAACCGAGGGCCGAACCGAATGTGGTCGGTCCGGTCTCGGTCAGTCTGGTCCAACTAGGCCAAATAATCGGTTTGTGGTCCGGACCGGACCGGACCAGACCGACCGGACCGAATTAGCCAAAAAGCCAAGACCGAGGACCGGACCGAATGTGGTCGGTCCGGTCCGATCCGATCTTGGTCGGTCCGATCTGTTCGGGTCGTTTGCTCAGCCCTATCCACAAGTATGAGATACATACTTTCTTCCCATAAATAAAAAAACACACATGGGATGAAAACCACATATCATCACATCCATATCCATCACCAAACGATATCTATCATTGTGTTAAACAAATTACTTGTAAAATTCAACCCATTCAATTTTGAACAGTTTGCAATAATCCGTTGGGCCGGCGACAAAGGACGGTAAAGATAAGAATCGGCTTGGTATGATTGAAGAAAAGTTGCAACTAAGATTTGCGAGGAACAAGGTGACACATATTTTAGGGGTAATTTGATAATTTCATACTGAATAATCAATTTTTTCATAACTGCGTTTTGTAGTAGTAGGGGCGGGGTTGCTTTTCCAAAACGTGGTTTTGGGCTTGTCTAAACGCAAAAAAGCGATTATCCCACTTTGATTGCCAAACACTTGAAAATGGATTGTTGCATTTTGCAATCGCAATAAGCAGATAATTTGTTTCAAAACGCACTCCCAAACACCCTCTAAGATGCTGCTGTATGAAAAAAGTTTGCACTTATAAGTAAGGTGCCGTTTGGTTTTATTCATGAAATGACAATGGATATAGGTTTGATTAGTGGGTAAAATAAAAATGGATATGATAGTTTGAAAAGTATATTTTGGTAAAAGATAATAATAATTTGGGTTTGTATGTTCTTTCAACTAAAAAAACAATTAAAACTATAAATGGTTATTTGTAAACCAATTGTATTGTGTTTTCTCCGTTCACTTCAAAGAATTATTGTTTTTTTGAAAAAAATAAGATGTAAGTGATTATGAAAGATCCAAAGATGGGACTCTTGCCCAAGGCCGTCTAATGAATTTCGGAGATCTTGTGCGGTAATGATAAAGAGACCTCCATGTTTAACGAATTTTAATTAAAAAACAAAGAATTAAAATTTTCATTCTAAACATGCAATCGGCGCTTGATGTTTTCTTAATATTGTATGTTGGCTGTGATCACACAACATTGTTTCATAATAATAACTTGATAATATATAAAAGGTAGACCCCATAGAATTGGTTACCTTGTGCAGCCGCCTCACTTGTATAAGGTGTTCACACTTTTGCCTCCTATGAGCAAACCCAATATCTTTGGAAGAATGGCCCCGTTTGGTTCGTGGAATCTTCAGGATTTTGATGGAATTGGAATCTGATTCCATTCAATAGTGTGTTTGGTTGGCAGATTCAATGAATTCAGAATCTGAATTTCATCCCTTAACGTGTTTGGTTGGCAAATGGAATGAAATGAAATCCTTCAAAATCCCATTTTTCTGGAATTCAAAACATTCCAAAGCAAAGTGTGAGGAATGTTTATAATTCCATGGAATTCAGTATGTTTATTATTATTATTATTATTATTATTATTATTATTATTATTATTATTATTATTATTATTATTATTATTATTATTATTATTATTATTATTATTGATATTAATATTAATATTAATATTATTTTATTATTAAATTATTATTATTATATTAATTATTAATTATTATTATTTTAATACTATTGTTATTATTATTATTATTATTATAAAATAATATAGTATAATAATAATAATAATAATAATAATAATAATAATAATAATAATAATAATAATAATAATTTTAATTATTATAATTATAAAATAATAATAATAATATATTTTTTTAAAATATTATTATTTTTGGATATTATTATTATTATTATTATTATTATTATTATTATTATTATTATTATTATTATTATTATTATTATTATTATTATTATTATTATTATTATTATTATTATTATTATTTAGTTTATCAATTTTAATTTAAAATATTTTAGTATAATTTGTTTTTCGTCATTTTATTTTCTTCAAACCGAACACGCGTTAGTTTTTGCAAATTCTAATTCCTTAAGATTACAAATCCTTAACATTCCAATTCCTTTACATTCCAATTCCTTTACATTCTAATTAAAGGAGCAGAATATCTAAAAAAGTCAAGGGAGAGAGAAAACCCCCAAACCACAAACAACATGGTGAACGGAGAAATCAACAACGGCGAATGGACGACCATCGATCGAAGGAGTAGGAAGCAAAGGGCGACAACAACCTCTTATTACTTCACCGATATTCCGACCGGCTGGAACGAAACTGCTCTGTGGAAACTATTTGCAAAGTATGGTAGGATTTCTGATGTTCACTTAGCAAAAAAGAAATCGAAAGATGGGAAAAGCTTCGGATTTGCTCGATTCCTCAAAATAACTAATCCTACTTCTTTTGAAATATCTCTAAACTCGATCACTGTTGGTACTCACCGATTAACTGCAAACATTGCACGCTACCAAAATGGTGTTGCAATCAAACCCCCCACTAAACCCATCCTCACACACTATACCGCCAAACCGCCACCAAATCAGCCGGCTGCCCCCGCGGCATATAAACGTACCTTCTCTAATGTTGTCAATACCATTCCTACACACATACCGCCACCACTCATTCCTACACACATACCACCACCACCCACTCCTATTACCATCCATCCATGCCCGGACCTCATATCCAAACTATCCCACTCCCTTATCGGGGAGCTTTATTCCATTGACACCTTACCCAACCTAGGTTCAATCTTTGATGATAATGGATTTCCAAACATTAGAACAAAATACCTTGGGGGCTTATTTGTTCTTCTTGAAGTAGAAACAGAAACACCAACCAATATGGTACTAGAAAACACTTCTGTGAAGTCTTGTTTCAAGACACTTAACCCTTGGACCAACAAATTTAAGCTTGAAGATAGGCTTGTTTGGATCTCTATCGAAGGCTTGCCACCCCAAGCTTGGCATGAGGCAGCATTCTCCCGCATTGCCCGTTCATGGGGCGACATTATCGTTCCCGAAACATGTAATTCAACATCCAATAACCTTGTTGCTGGAAAAGTATGTGTCCGTACCAAATGTATGGATGTTATCCTTCACACCATGCCCATATTGGTTGATGATAGTCATATGTGTATCCGGGTACGTGAGATCATCGGTGAAGGTAACGTGTTACTTCCACCAGAAACATTGATGCACGGGATTGCGACCACGCACTAGGGTTTTACTTCTCAAGGGATCTTGAGAAGCTTGCAATCCCCACCAGGCAGTGTACCTAACCGATGTAGTATAGTGTAGTTGCAAGTACCGGGGGATTGATCGTTCTCTGCGGGAATAGTGTCGTTAGGATTGAAAAGCTACTCTAATAGGTCTAGGGGTGAGGGAAGATTCTTTTTGTATTTTTATATTTTTAGGAAAGCAAGTAAAAATCTCGGGTTTGAAGGAGTGGGCGGAATTAGTTGCTAGTCAACTAACCCAAATAACTACTAATGCAAATAAAATAAAATAACAAGAAAGTAAATGTTTGTGAAAACTATATGGAGAGAAGTGTGTTTACTTAGATTTCCTTACTCCCTAACTATCTTTTACCGATTGATTAGTGTGTATTAATTGCGTGGATGACGGATTGTATTCCTTAATACCATTCGTAGGGGTGTGTACGGACTTCCCCTAACTCTATGAGCTCCTACTTCACTCCTATGTCGAGCCGGCTAAGAAGCTCCTAACATGGGATCACTAGAATTCGCTCATGCATTAAATACAATCAAATAACCTTAGTACACCTTGGTTCATGTTTCTTAAGACGTTCAAGCATGTTACCAATCAGAAGTCTGCCAGCTTTCTTAAGCCTAACATCGATAATCACCCATCCAATACAATTAATAACACACCATTCAATCAATAATCAATAGTTAGGTTTCATTAGATCTAAGCAAACACAAAGGAAACCTAGCCTAGCATGTTAAATAAAAGATGATCGGCTCTAAACAGTCAACTAAAACTGACCAAGGCTTTGGTCAACTAAAGTCAAACTATTGAGCCAATGCTAAACCAAGGAGTATAGTTTTATCCCCGGGTCGTTAAGTCCCGACGAGGTGTGAATGGTATTAAAACGGATTTGTGATCGGGCGATTATGAACAGGAATAGGGTTTGCGTGATTGAACTAAGGAAAATGAAAGGAAATAGCTTAAACAAGCTATAATGACAAGAACATGAAAACAAAATGCTTAAAAACGTTTAAAACCTAAAAACGCGTACGTTTAATTTAAAACTACGTTAACGAACAAAATAAAACGCGAGTTTTAAGAAATAAAAGGCCTACGGATATGAAAATTATATTTTTACAATCCTAATGATAAAAGAAAATTTTTGGAAAAAGAAAATTATTATTTAGACTATTTAATTATATATTATTAATTAATTACCAAATAAACTAGATTTAATTATTATAAATACTAAACTATTTTTAATAATTGCAAAACTTTTTCTAAAATTACTTTATACTAACAGTGAGCTAAGAAAAATATGAATAGTGTAAAATGCTTATTAATAAGCAGAAAATAAGCTGAAAAGGCAGAATAAGCTAAAAGGAACTTTGTGTACTATATAAAAAAGAAAGGAAACAAAAAACACATAACCACACCTAGGGAAGATGGTGCATGGCATGCGTTTGGTTTTGGCTTATGTGAACCAGAGGTCCCATGTTCGAATCCAACAAAGTGCACTTTTCCTTTTTTATTTTTCTTTTTGATTTTTACTTTACACAAACATTAAGCACTATTAAATAACAAACTTTTATAAAGGAAAACTTTTTACAAGTGTCAAATAAGCTCTGTGTGAGCTTATTTTTCACACAGTGGAGTTATTAAGCTCAAAATGGATTTTTAAGTTTGTAAAAGCTTATAACAAGCTAACAACTCTGAACCAAAGGCAAAATAAGATACAACTAAGCTACTTATACATGAATTAAGCTGGAACAATGAGAAAAGCTCAATAAATAAGCTGGGAAGCCCAAATAAGCAAATCCAGTTCTCACAGACCCAAACAAGCCTGCAACTATTTGTAGGCTTGATTTCAAGCTTATCCAATAAGCTAGAAGCCAAATGGAGACTGGATCTAGAGAGTTGGGTGGATGGGCTTTCCAAAAGTCCAAATCTCACCAACTAAGTTCCTTAAACAAGCTCTGGGTGAGCTTATGATCTTGGCTAGATACACTGACTACTCAGTGTATCAACTAAGATGGGACAACATTGATAAGCCAAATAGGCAGTCTAAATAAGCAATAAAAAGGAAACAAAGCACATGTATAAGCAACTGGCCAGAAGGGCTTCTAAAAACATCAAATATCACAGGCACAAGCTCAATAATGAACAAGCTACAAGCTCATGAAAATGAGCTTGTGAGCCTGGCACATGGCACATATATGAAAAACTTGCTAAAACAAAGCTATGAATAAGCAGTTTATAAGCTAACTAAAAATTAACTAAAATTATTCTAATGAAGATAAGCAACTAAAGATCATAATCCTACAAGATTACAAGCTCAAACCTAGTAATAAGCTCAAAAGAAAATTAACTAGTTTATTCAAAAACTTTTCAACTGAAAATTTGACTTTTTATGAAAACATGAAAAGTTGACTTTTTTGAATTATGATTGGATCCTAATGACTGAAAACATGATTATAGGCTAAAATAAAAGTGATATAAGCTAAAATACTAACTTATGCACCTAAAACTAAGAATATGCAATCTTTAAACTCCAACAGTGAACATAATTTATAGATTAAAAGTTGATGTTGACTTATGTATGAAAGACTTGTGGATTTTATTACTTGTATGCTCTAATTAGACCTAATGTGACTTGTCAAAACCAAAAGTTACCACCAAATCTCACTGAAGCTCAGTGAGAACCCCTGAGCCAAACACCCCATTTAAAAAACAAATTTCAAGTTTTTCAAAACATAGGCTTGATTCAGACCATGATATAGATCCACAAGGTCATAATCTGATCCCAAGGACTGATCTTAACACAAAAACACAGCTCTAAACAACAAAGACCCAAGAATTCATATGAAGCTAAATATGGCAGTTAAGTGTGAAATCTGAACAATATGAATTCTAGTGAACAAACAGGAACAAATTAACATCAAAACATATCCAATACACTAATTAAGTACAAAGAACACAGTGATATGCAACCCTATGCTATAATAAAGTAAATAGCTAAAATCTTAGAAAAAGGCTTACATAAGCTTCCAAGGCACAAAACTGAGAACCATGATCCACAAACACTTCCTATAGCCTCCCTTGAGGCACTAATACCATGGCAATCCTATATAAACCATGCTCCTGTGCTTCTTCTTTCTTCTACAATGATTTTTAATTTTCTAATGATTTTTCTTGTATTTTCTAGTATTTATGCTAAAACCTTTTTTATGCTTACTGAGCTTAAGATAGGTTATAATTAACCTATTTACACTTAATGGAGCAATAAGCAATACCTTTTAATAACATTTAGGCTAAAAAGAAATTTTGAGTGAAAATGGTAAATTCAACTTTAACTGATGAAACTGGAAATTAAGATCAAATTAAGTTAAGATTACACTTAAGAGACTGATTACAACAAGTTTTAACTAAAAGTTACAACTGAAAAGTGAATTTACACTAAAACGACATTGTAAAACTCAACTACAACTACTACTAGCTAACTCCTCCATTCTCTCTGAATTTTCTTCACTTATATGGACCAGGGGTAGTTTCTCTGTCTTTCCCACCTTGTTTTTGAGCCATTGGATGGCTACTTTTGATCTGGACCCTTCAAATGGATTTTGGCGGGAAAAGTCCAATTTGTCAGTTGGGGATAACTTGGAGTGATTCAAGGGAATTAAATGGAGTTTGGAGTTTAGTGGAGGCTAGGGGGGACATGGAATGGTGAAGCTGAGTTGGAGGTGAGGGGAGGTTGCAGAAGCAGGTATGCAAGTGGAGGGGATGAGGTGTTTGTTTGATTTATTTATTTTGGGAGGGAGTAATAGAACGGGGGGTGTTAGTTTTTTTATTATAAGGGTGTTGGGCCGTGGGGTGGAATGGGCTGAATTGGGATTGGGTTGTGTAAATGGGATGGGGTGGGTTTTTATTAGTGTTGGGTTTGTTTTTGGTTTTGGCTTTCGGTAATAAAAGTGGTCCGTTTGGTTTAAGTAAATAACAACAAGGACCAAAGTTGCCAAACCTGAAAATTAGGGGACTAATCTTGCAACTGTTCCAAAGTTGTTATAGGGTCCTAACTTGCCACACTCCATAATCCAAAGACCTCAAATGATAACTTTCCCTTTTTACACCTCCAGGGGCCAAAACTGCCAAGTTTCAAAGTCCAGGGACCAAAATTGTAATTTCCTCAAACTTTTTCACCCAAGGACCATTTTTGATAATATTTGACTTTTAAAGGACTTGGGTTGACTTACCTTTCAAAATAAATTCTCAGGGACTAATTTTGACAAGTTTTGAAAGTTGGGGGACTGAAACAGCCAATTGTGCAAACTTTGTTCGTTTTTCATCTGTTTTTACTCATTTTGCATCTGAAACATATAAAACACAATTTTGGGATATTTTCAGTATTTTGATGCATTTTTGAGTGTTTTTAAATGTTTTGCAGCTCAGATTTGACCAAAAATGATGAGTGTTAGAGCACTCATCAAAAGACAAGCGTAAGATAGAATCAAACAACACATAGACATATTGAATGATTAATTGATTACTTTTCTTCAATGTAACATGGAAGATCCAATGGTATAAAACCCTTAAAAAAGCTGCAAAAATCGTCTAGGGTTTCTCTCTAAAAAGTTCCACACAAGTTCCCCCCTCAATGACTAAAAATTATGCGAATATATATAGAAAAACATATCTGACGGCGTCACATTATATCCTTGACGCCGTCACCTCGCCGTGGTTAGGGTTTCTTGATGGCCTTCTTGACGCCGTCCCTCTTTAATCCGTTCTGGCTTATCAAGACTTGACGCCGTCAAGGGTACTATTCAGCAGATTTTTGGCTCTTCGTCGAATTCTTCACTTTTATGCTCCAAAAACGTCCAAAATGCTTCCTTTTCCAGAATTTCTCTCCAAAGTACCTAAAATGCCAAAAGGAACGATTTAGGGCGATATTTGATCAGATAAATACGATTTAGGGCTTAAATGACCCCCCAAAAGCAGTACGCTTTTCGCCTTATCAAACATCATCGGGAACAACGTCCGATGCGTGCTCTTTGAAATCGGACGATGAGAATGACGATTATGATGATGAATCTGATGGTGATTTATTTATTGAGGGGCTTAATAAAGAGTTGGAAAGTGGTGGTGGCTGGATCCGAGAGGAAGATGAAGAACTCATGGGGCATAATGGTTTGAGCTCGGAATTTGATAGTGACAGTGTGGACTACGGAAAATCACCGGAATATTCAAAAATTCAGGGGAAGATACAAGGTCAACCATCTTCAACGGTTGAATCCCAAAAGAGGAACATGGAAGATGAATTTTGTGGTACTTTTGTTCCTGATACACAAGTTTTGGAAAAGTAAAAAAACATTCACATGGAAAAAAGGACAGAGGTGACAGACAAGGGTGATGCTGGTGTAGATGTAGCTACAAGTCAAAACCTCCAATCTGACAGGTATGTTTCCACTTCCCAATCTTCACCTTTATGGTAATCCACCCAATCCTTTTGTTCCCTTGGGCTCTTCCTGTCGTCCAAAACCAACTCCACCCTCCAAGCCCATTAAACAAAAATCAAACACAACTCATGATCCCACAAACACCTCAAAGCCCCAAAAAACCATATCATTGCCAACTCCTACTTTTGATAAATCTAAGAAACAAATTAAGTATGCTTCTCTTAGACTTATTGACTCTTTAAATGGGGTCAACTTACAAAACTTGAAGAAAAAAAGTCTCCCCATACCCACTGCCCACCATAACACCACTGTTCTTTCTACTAATTCTGGTTCAAACACGCCCCTTGAAAACAATAATGACTTGGACATCTTAATACGTGACCTTAGGCATCCAAAAGTTAAACCTTCCACCTCCACCAATAGAGTCAATGAAATCACTAAAACCATAGAAGTAGGCACTTCCCTTGGTTACAATATGATTGGAAAAGATGATCAGGTAAATGACATCATATCGAATAAAGGTGATCTTGAAAAGTGTCAATGATTGTTGCATCCTTAAACATTAATGGAGTTGGCACCTCTCCTAAAATTAAATGGGTGCGCAAACTTTGGGAAGAAAACCACTTTCACTTTCTCGGTATACAAGAATCAAAATCCATCCGTGATGATCACAGATTCATCCACTCGTTATGGGGAGATCAAAATTGTGACTTTGGCATTCAAAAATCAAATGGTAGTTCGGGTGGTATTATTGCTGTGTGGGATGCTTCACTGTTCAAAAAACAAAAAATAATTCACAATGAAATTGGGTTTGTTGCCATTTTCGGGAAATGGCAAAACATTGGGATGGATTGTTTGATGATTGTTGTATATGCCCCTCAAGAGCTTGACTCTAAAAGATCTTTTTGGACTAAAATTACCAACTTGGTTAACAACTACAATGGTATGTTTATTGTCCTTGGAGACTTCAACGAGGTTCGTTGTGAACAAGAAAGAACGGGAACTATTTTTTTGTAAACATGGCGCTGTTTCATTCAACGAGTTTATTAATAGAGCCGAGCTTTTTGATATCCCGATGAGTGGAAGAAAATTCACTAGAATGAATAAATTTGGAACCAAGCTTAGCAAAATTGACCGCATTTTGGTATCGCATCACTTCATTACCAAATGGCCAAATGCTCAAGTTTTAGCTCTCCAACGTGAACTTTCTGATCATTGTCCTCTTGTTCTCAAAACCCACTCTGTTGACTTTGGTCCTATTCCCTTTAAATTCTTCAACTCATGGCTTCTTAATGGTGACTTCCCCGCCATTTTGTCCCTTGCCTGGCATAACCAAACTGACACCCCCAACACCACACTAGACAGAAACACCAGCCACCCCGCCATCATTCTAAAAAATAAGTTACAAACCTTGAAAAAACACCTTAAAGCTTGGCATGAAAATACTTTGTTCCGTAATACTACTCATATCCGTGAGTTGAAGCTTAAGTTAAACCTTCTTGACATCAAAGCTGAGAACAACTAGTTAGTAGACCAAGACTTTGTTGATCGTATCTCATTCAAGAAAGAACTTGACGATCTTGATCATGCCAATCATCTTAATCTCATGCAAAAAGCTAAAGTTAAATGGACGTTAGATGGTAATGAAAACTCAAAGTTCTTTCATGGGATATTAAACAACAAATTTTCAAAGTCTAGAATTCATGGCATCTCCTTAAACGGGACATGGGTATCGGATCCACCCATCATCATAAATCACATCTTCCAGTTCCACAAAAATAAATTCTCAAACACTTACCTTAAGTGACCTTCCTTCAATAGCAACCTCTTCAAAAGCCTTTCCAATCTTGAAATCTCTGTACTCGACTCACCTTTTTCAAGTGAAGAAATTAAAGAAGCGGTTTGGAATTGTGGTGGGGACAAAGCACCAGGTCCCGATGGCTTCACTTTTAAGTTTATCAAGCATCATTGGGACTTAATTGGCAAAGACTTTATTGATATGGTAAAAAAATTCGAAACAGATGGATTCATTCCAAGAGGATGTAACTCATCGTTTATTGCTCTTGTCCCAAAAATTCAAGACCCACTTCACACCTCGGATTATCGGCCAATTAGTCTAATTGGTTGTCAATATAAAGTGATTGCTAAGGTTCTTGCAAATCGCCTGCTTCAAGTAGTCGGTTCGGTAGTTAGTGAGGTTCAAACGGCATTCATAGAAGGGAGACAAATTGTTGATGGACCCCTGATGGTCAACGAAATTATTGAGTGGGTAAAAAGTAAGAAAAAACGTCTCTTCCTTTTAAAGGTTGACTTTGAAAAAGCCTTTGATTCACTTGATTGGAACTTTTTGGGCAACATCATGATGCAAATGGGCTTTAGTCAAAAATGGAGAATGTGGATTAAAGGGTGTCTCAACTCGGCTTATGCCTTTGTTCTCGTCAATGGGTCACCTACGAAAGAGTTTAAAATCCATAAAGGGTTAAGACAAGGAGACCCTCTATCTCATTTCTTATTCATTTTGGCGGTTGAAGCTCTTCATGTCACCTTTTTGGAAGCAAAAGCTAAAGATATTTTCAAAGGGGTAAAAGTAGGCCTTGATAACGTTGAGATCTCACACCTCCAATTTGCGGATGATGCTTTAATTTTGGGGGAATGGTCGCATGAAAACGCTAAAAACCTTTGTCGTCTTCTAAGATGTTTTCATTTGGCATCCGGTTTGAAAGTGAACCTTTCTAAAAGCAAGATTTTTGGAGTTGGGGCTACTATGGACGATACTAATTTGCTTACCTCAATCCTTTGTTGTCAACCTTCTTCCTTGCCTTTTACCTATCTTGGGATACCCATTGGTGCAAACATGAATAAAATTTGCAGTTGGAAGCCGATTATTGACAAGTTTCACAATCGTCTCTCCTCTTGGAAAACAAGGTCACTTTTGTTTGGCGGAAGACTTACACTTGTCAAATCCGTTCTTGGAGCTCTTGGTACTTACTACTTCTCCTTATTCAAAGCTCCAAAATGTGTAATTAGCTACCTTGAAAAGCTTAGGCGCAACTTCTTTTGGGGAGGTTCTATAGACAATAAAAAATTGGCATGGGTAGCTTGGAAGCAAGTGTGTTCTTCAAAAGATTGTTGTGGTCTTGGGATAGGTAGTCTACTTGCATCAAACCTTGCCATGTTAACTAAGTGGTGGTGGCGGTTCAAATCAGAAAATAACTCTCTTTGGCACCAAGTCATCACTTCCATCTTTGGTACTCATGGACGTCTTGAAACCAATATCTTTATTCCTATCCGTCATTCTCATGTAAGCCCATGGAAAGAGATCTATGGCCTAAACAAGGATCTCTTAAAGGTTAACATTAACCTTGATTCGATTTTCTTAATGAAAATTGGTGATGGTTCGGTGTTTAAATTTTGGCATGATTGTTGGTTTGGGACATCTAATTTTATGTCTTTGTTTCCAAGAATGTATGCTTTGGAAACTCACAAAGACTGCTTGATATCCGAGAGATGCTTTAGTGGTGGCTTAATGGACCTCCCATCACATGTTTGGGCATGGCGTAGAAGTCCAAGAGATGGCATAGAAAAGGCACAATTCGATGATTTAGTGAATCTACTTGTGGGCTTCAAACCTACTGATGTGAGGGACTCATGGACTTGTTCTCTTAATTCCCTCAAACACATACATGTTTCCTCCATGCGATATGCTATTGATCTTTGACATTTTTCCACCATTGATAAGGTGAAGAGTGGAATAAACACCTCCCCTATTAAGATAAACATCCATCCATGGAGGTACGCAAAGACCGATTGCCTACCTCCTCCGAACTTGGATGCTCGTGGATTGATATAGATTCTCTTCGTTGCCCGGTTTGTAACGATGCATCGAATCCACACACACCTCTTTGCGAGTGCACATTCTTCAGATATTTGGTCTAGGATTAAAGATTGGTGGCGGCCTGGTTTGCACCCTAAATAATCTCGATGGCATTCTTTCTTGGCATGAAAGCAGCGCATCTCAACAACAAAGGAAAAACT
>LBNU01004466.1:5707-16279 GCA_014162995.1 Artemisia annua | reverse complement strand
CAAAAAGATAAATACTATAGTTATCAAAAGAAAAAATAGATGCTTGCGTCGTTAGAATATATAACGGCCATTGTGCTTTAATACACAGATTGATGTGTGATTCAAAGATGATTCAGATTAGAACATATTACACAAATGTAACATTTTTTTCAAAACAAACAAAATATCTAAAATGTTTTGTTAATTCTGGATTATCTATGACAATATTTCCATGTGGAAAAAGAGTGTGCACAATATTGATCTCCAAAAAACCAAAATGCCAGGTGGCATGACACAAACATCAGACAGACATAAGATCAACCAATGAAAAAACACCTTATCCTATCTATTTATCTCATGACCCCATGAAAATCTAAATCAAGCCCCTGCAACAATACATATTCATTTCCTACTTCAAACCCATATTTTCAACTAATTACCACCCAACTGTGGCTTGCAAACTAGAACCAACAATGGCAGCTTCATTACAAGCAGCAGCTACATTCATGCAACCAACCAAGGCTAGGTTGCAGCTAAAGTCTTCACCTAGTATCTGCAAGGCCTTTGGTGTGGAGTCTGCTGGAGCTAAAGTTTCTTGCTCACTTCAAGCTGATCTTAAAGACTTTGCTCAGAAATGTACTGATGCTGCCAAGATTGCTGGTTTCGCTCTTGCAACTTCTGCTCTTGTTGTCTCGGTATGTCCTGATCACTAGTTCTTCTTCAAAGGGTTTAGTGAGATTATTTACTTATTGCCTTAGTAATTGTTAGTTAATTTTTGGTTCCTAAGTACAGTTACTTAAGTCTGTCAAAGGGTATGCACTTTTTGTTAAAAATGGCAAAAGTGTTGAACTCTAAGAAAATATAAAGAAGTTGTTTTACACTAGGGATGATGCTCAAATGGTACGCATGTGCATACCTCTGTCTCAAGTATGTCCGTCCCTGCTTTAAATATCATGAATTCTTGCTATGCATTTGCTGTTTGTGATAAGAAATGTAAGGGGGATTGAAATCATGAGTCATGACCATTTGGTTGTTGGGCTACCTTGATACCATTAGACCAAAGTCCAGTTGGTATTTGATCATAATACTTGGTTTATGTTTTGTGTATATTCACTTATACATGAATGTAAATACCAGGGAGCAAGTGCTGAAGTGTTTATCCTTTATATGCTTATTGTCATTTTAAAAGTCTAGTTTTTAGTGTTTGAAAGGTACATGACATGGTAAAAAAAAAAAAAAAAAAAAAAAATTACAAAGGCTGCATAAGTAAAGCTAATAAACACTTTGAAATATGCTATAGTAAAAATAATAAGGTCCATGAATTCTCGCTGAAGATCAGATGGCNATCCTCTTGCAGTTATTAGAAGATTAAAAGAAGCTGGCTTGCATGGGTTAGAGGTCTACAGAAGTGATGGGAAATTAGCAGGTATGTACTCCCTCTCTCCCATGAAAATTTTCACATTTTTCTATTTTATAAAAGGAAGGTGATTTGCCCACAAAATAATTTGATTCGTAGATAACATGCACGAGCATTATATAGCACGGTACAGCTATATAAAGCAAGATGTGTCGTGTCTTAAACAAGTTATGCTCTGTGCGAAGGGATGGTTTCATTTGAGAGCAATAAAAAAATTGATACACGGGCAGCCAATATGGGCCCTTAGATCAAGTAACAGATTAATCACCTGTGATTTGAAATGTTTGGAAAATAACATGATTGATTTTAAGCATTAGATGCCCCATACCCCGCCTCGGTGGGATTGGGTATGTTGTTGATTTTAAGCATTAGATGGTCTCAGTTTTGTATGATCTCAAATGAACCTCCACCTGTGTGCAAATCACCCATTAAACCTTCAAACTTTTGAATATGCTGACGTGGCAGCTGGCATGTCACTATGTCAGTACCTCTAAAAATGCTGACTTTTTTGTGTACAGCGTTCAGTGATTTGGCAGATACATATGATCTTCTGAAGCTTGGAGGTTCAGATTATCATGCAAGGGGCGGCACAAGTGAGTCTGCTCTTGGAAGTGTGAGCCTTCCTGTAGTGGCTTTGCATGAATTTCTCAAGGTGGCTCGTCCAATCTGGTGCGGTGCTATCAAGAACACAGTGGACCAGTATGTCAATGACCCCACTGAATCAAACCTAGAACATATCTTGAGATATACCAATATCAAACTTGCCAAGGGTGGTGTTTCATCTGTTACCAACAACATTGAACTCGTACATCAGTGTGTCTCTCAGTGGTTGACCAACGAAGAACAAAAGAATGCTGACTTTGTAGCAGTAAAGAACATTGCATGTTTTTAAGACTACAGAAAGATCCAAATGTGTTAATTTGTATTTTTCAATGGGTGGCTAGTATCAATTTTTTGATTATTGATTTTCTTTGTAATCGTAATTTTTTTGTATTTTTCCGCATTCAAATTTCGTTGTAATTCAGGTATTTAGTGTAGTTTTTACTTTTTTAAGAGATGGAATTGGTTTAATGAGAATGAGAAGCGCATTTTTTATGAACAATGATTAACTAGTGCTATACCCGGGTGTTGCTGAGTAGACTACTTATTCAATAACCGGACCGGTGATGTTCAATGACACACTGCTATATCAATGATAAGTCATAAGTTGTGGTATTAAAAACAGGAAATATCGTTTCTACCCAAACCTGTCCTCTATATATAACCTGACTACTGTTGCTAATATCTTATAGGGTCGAAAACAGGTTGAAGTTTTGGAACTCGATTGAAATAATGTCTATTAACTTTCTTTAAATAACTTACCCCACATCATGCTATAGTTGCAAGTTTTAGTATATTGTTTAGCCAAAATAATAAAACTAATCTTAAACCACACAAGTTTCACAATCGTCTCTCCTCTTGGAAAGCAAGGTCACTTTCGTTTGGCGGAAGACTTACACTTCTCAAATCCGTTCTTGGAGCTCTTGGTACTTACTACTTCTCCTTATTCAAAGCTCCAAAATGTGTAATTAGCTATCTTGAAAAGCTTAGGCGCAACTTCTTTTGGGGAGGTTCTTTAGACAATAAAAAATTGCCATGGGTAGCTTGGAAGCAAGTGTGTTCTTCAAAAGATTGTGGTGGCCTTGGGATAGGTAGTTTACTTGCTTCAAACCTTGCCATGTTAACTAAGTGGTGGTGGCGGTTCAAATCAGAAAATAACTCTCTTTGGCACCAAGTCATCACTTCCATCTTTGGTACTCATGGACGTCTTGAAACCAATATCTTTATTCCTATCTGTCATTCTCATGTAAGCCCATGGAAAGAGATCTATGGCCTAAACAAGGATCTCTTAAAGGTTAACATTAACCTTGATTCGATTTTCTTAATGAAAATTGGTGATGGTTCGGTGTTTAAATTTTGGCATGATTGTTGGTTTGGGACATCTAATTTTATGTCTTTGTTTCCAAGAATGTATGCTTTGGAAACTCACAAAGAGTGCTTGATATCCGAGAGATGCTTTAGTGGTGGCTTAATGGACCTCCCATCACATGTTTGGGCATGGCGTAGAAGTCCAAGAGATGGCATAGAAAAGGCACAATTCGATGATTTAGTGAATCTACTTGTGGGCTTCAAACCTACTGATGTGAGGGACTCATGGACTTTTTCCCTTAGTTCCCTCAACACATACACTGTTTCCTCCATGCGATGTGCTATTGATTCTTCGACATTGGTTTCCACCATTGATAAGGTGAAGTGGAATAAAACTCTCCCTATTAAGATAAACATCCACTCATGGAGGTTACGCAAAGACCGATTGCCTACTCGCTCGAACTTGGATGCTCGTGGGATTGATATTGATTCTCTTCGTTGCCCGGTTTGTAACGATGCCATCGAATCAACAACACACCTCTTTGTCGAGTGCACTGTTGCTGCAGATATTTGGTCTAGGATTAAAGATTGGTGGGGGCTGGTTTGCACCCCAAATAATCTCGATGGCATTCTTTCTTGGCATGATTCAGCGCATCTCAACAAAAAGGAAAAAATTTGCTTGGATGTCGTTGTCAACACCTCCACATGGGTCATTTGGCGCTTTCGAAACAGAGTTTGCTTTGACTTGAAACCTCCTCGTCGGGACACTCTCATGGAAGAAATCAAGACTCTTTCACACCTTTGGATTACTCATAGAAGCAAAAACATCCGGTTGAATTGGCTTGAATGGATCAACACCCCTAGAGTGGCTTGTACCGTTTAATTGTATCATTTTTCATTGTAACTTTGTTCTAGCTTCTTGCTAGTTTTTAATACAAATCGCAGTTCAAAAAAAAAGTTATGGAGGTGGCTGAAAGACAGTTAAGAGGAAAATATGGAGATGTTAAGCCACATGTTGGGATAGTGGTAATCCGGGGAGGTGACGACGGTTACTGTTTGGTAATGCATATATGTTACAGTATGTTGTTATTTGCCAAGATGGAAATACACGAATCATGAGCATATGTTGAGCGGTTGAGATCGTATAGCTGAGATCGTTTGATCATCTGATCTAATCGCTATAAAATCGGAAATTAACACGGTCAAGATTTAAAGTTGATAGAATTTAAAGGATCCATATCGATTCAGTCAGCCATTGCGGTCAACTCACCGGCAAGCGTTAGATCTTATTGGATCCTGATCCCCATTTTGACCCGTACAATCTTAAGATCTCGATCTGATCCGATCCGATCAAATCTTACTTTGCTGAACCACAAACTAAAAAACTACTCCACATAAATTTATAAATTATGTTGTAAAATTTAAAAAAGAAAATCATCTTAAACATTTTATAATCATAATTTATGTAACATTTTCATGACACATCCATATAATTTTGTGTTTGATATATAATAATTTGTATATTTACTTATTTTGACAACGTTTATAAAGAACATAATACTATCTTAAAATCTCGATCCGGCCTTACGATCTCGATTTTGCAAAGACGAAAACAATCACGATAGAATCCCAATCTTTATTACCATGTAACATACTAACATTCAAGAAACAGCATTTAGCCAACTGGAACTAGATAACAGCTCTGGCTTATATTTTCTTTAGGTAATCAATTATTTTGGATCAGAAAACCATCAAAAATTTTGAATTATGGTGATAAGACTTGCTCCAAAAGTGTCGTAACAGAAATAAAGTCCATCTCCTTATTAGCCCTCTAAATAGTGTCGTAAAGAAAAACATTTAATCCAACCATGTATACAAGTGAATTGTTACTGGTCGATA
Source organism: Artemisia annua (assembly GCA_014162995.1). Taxonomy (NCBI): domain Eukaryota; kingdom Viridiplantae; phylum Streptophyta; class Magnoliopsida; order Asterales; family Asteraceae; genus Artemisia; species Artemisia annua. Next base: position 11,076 of record LBNU01004466.1, on the reverse strand, counting down.
AGCTGTAGTTCAATAACTGTATCAATAAACCGAAAAAACTAAAGGATTGGTAAAAACCTTTTGTTTCCTCTCTGAGTATCAAGGCGAATAATTGCTGTTCGACTCACTAATTTCCACAAAAAAGCACAAACGACCTGTTAGACCAAGCTTTTGCACTCAAGTCAGGGCATTACAGACGACTAGTCAAAAGACGCTAAATTACAAATATGTTGGTTGGGAATATAAATTTAACTTGAAAAGCTAACACGATGACCACGGCGCGTCTGCGTTTGCCTCAGACATGCTTCATATCAACCAGTTGTAGTCCTGCAATGATTTGGGAACACTAGCCCAACTTTCCGATTTCCATCTTCTTCCTTAGAGCCTTGTGACCATGGTAAATGAACGAATCTACAATCCCTGCAACTGTGAAGATACCTGAAAATGCCATACAAAAACATTGTTTTACAAAAGTTGTCAGAATAAACGGGGTATGCTGCAAGTCAAATATGACTGCCATCTTGAGAGTACATTTTTCCTAGTACCCCAGGAATTCTAATGTTTGGGTAATAGCATTAAGTCTGATAAAATGTGTTTTTCATCAAAACTACTACTAAGATGTTTTAAGTATAGCTTTAAAGTAGAAGGTATAATTAGTCAACTTAAATTTAAAAAAAATAATAATAAAAAATCTCCCCATTTTTTTTTCCTTGTTGAGGGATGGCATCAAGTCTAAAGTAGAAGGTATAATGAGAACTCCTCGCCCACTTATCCGATAAAGTAATCAAGAGCTACCATCAGGTCTCGGGTTAAGTTGATCCGAAACACTGTTATTGGTAGAAGCAGAACAAGTCGGGTTTAGTTAATCCAAAAACACTACTTGTCCAAATTTTCTTATTTCTTGAAACTATTCATATAAACATTATATTATCAAAACAATGTTCAGTCTTTGACAAATGTATGCACTAAACAGACTCAGAACAGCTTCTCGCTATGTTTATAATCTTATAAAATGATTTAGGAAATTTTGTGCATTAAGAATAGTCAAATACACTTTGGTTACTTTCTTTGTTTCCCTAGCGTGAACTTTTGTTTTGTTTTGACTACCCGCTAGACATAGAGTATTACACGAATCAAGCAATTCACGTGTCAACGTGTTCAAATTGACACCTCTAAACGCACACATATAAACAACAGTAACAAAAAGGGACCACCAAAAAATATATTATTTACCTCCAACAATGGCACAAACATTGGTCATGAAGTGTAAGAATGAGGCATGTGTTTCTGTAAATGTCACCTGCAAACACCACCAAGAATAATATGCTCAAAGAGGAAAATATGATCTCTTTTGATGTGCACCCAAATTATAAGAACTAAATTTCACGGTTAAGTCATTAATTTCATATAAATGTTCTTCTTTTTGGATCTTAACTGTTTAAAGACTGAAATGAAATCTACCTTTATTGGAGAAAGGTCATAGAAAAAGAAGACCCCGGGAAGAGACCGTCTGCCGACTTCTGGGCTCTTATAGTGTTCGGTCACAGAGAACTGCAATATACGAAATTTCCAGCATTTTTATACCAAAAAAAGAAAAATAAAAAAATAATAATAATGACAAATGAGACGTTCCATCTTTTTTAACTTGAGGAGATACCTGATTCGACTGAATAGTGCGGCCTCTAATATTAGTGTATATGGTTGGTACTACCTGCGATATAAAGAAAAACTGAAAAGCATGCTCTTGTCTATGTATTATAACGAAAACTGTGAATCTAACAGAATACTAACCTTAATAAAGTACTGATACATTCCATTTGGAATTTCTTGAAACCAATGCACTCTGAGACAAAAAGTAAAAGCAATAATGAGAAGCAACAAACAGTAATTTTTTTTCATGGATGGAAAATGAAGTAAATGAAAATTACGGGTGCGAAAAAACATGCTCTTTTCTATGTATTACAGCTTGTTCGTTAATCTTGATAAAAGCTAAAATTCTGGTGCTAAGATAATTTTCTACGACATATAACAAGAACATACATTTATTGTCCCTTCTCTCTCTTTCAGATGGCAGGGGGTGGAGATGGGAATTCCAATCTAGTACTTAGTCATGATAAATGTAGCTTAGGGCCCCAAATTGATCGAAAGTGCATTTTTATTGCATAAAACCTCCTAAACCGCTGAAAATTTTATATTGAAGTAATTTAGCTTTCGAGATCATGCCTGACACGTAAATTGTATATGAATTCTACCATTGTTAGACAGATAAGTATATTTGGTCAACCCAATCCATTATCGCACCAAAAATCATTTATTTCCAACAAAACCTGTTTTGACTTTTGACATACTACCCAACCCACCAACCCTGCATATTTTGCCACCTCTGGAATAGGTATTGAAGAGTGAAGATACACTTATTAGAATAAGCAAAGTAATTACCCGTCAAGAGGATTTACAATCCCAGGATAATATTCTCCAAAAGCTAGTTTATTTATCTTGTGACTTATCTGCATTATGCATTATCAAATTATTAGCAGAAAGAAGTAACATAGTTTCAAAAAAATAAACATGGAAACGAAAGGTGTAGTTTCAGAGTAATGAAACTCCATAAAGTAATATTGTTAATGAAATAAAGGATAAGCGAAGGAGCAAAAATTTGACAGCCTACATTATAACTATCCTCTTGAAAAGCCAGCATATCAGGGAGATGAATACTGGACTGATGAAAGCTTTTAATGAAGTGAAAGTTTCCAGCCACTTTGTTAACCTCCAGAGACCCATAGATATTGCATCCTTCGCCTTCTTCATCCTTAATCTTCTGAGCAAAACCTTCTCGTTTGCACTGAAAGCCATCACATACCATTTTCACATAGTTAACATAATATTATCATGATAGGACTAAAAACGTCAAAAAAATGTCTACAGATAATAGGGTAAAATAAATATAAATCATAATCCAGAATCTACTATTTTTCTTTTTCTTTTTTCATTAGATTTGTCTTATAGATGACTCAATATTCCTATATTTTGCTTTTTTATGTTTCAGCTGACATCATAATAAAAGAGTGTTCTTTTACCGAACATGTATACATTAAATTAAGCTTCTGCCAACCTGGTCAATCAGTTCAGGATTGGTCAAACCCCATCCTTTTCTTCGATACGCTTCACGAACCTCTTCACATGAATTACAGCATTCATGATCTGTCTGCAAACATCAAAAAAACAAACTAAGAAACATATCAACAGAAAGATGTCCGATAAGAAGACAGGGTAATTTAATTACCACTTCTGCACCAAAGCATGAACCGCAATATGTTTCATTATGCTCGAGCCTGCCACCATGTCTTTGCAAAGGCTTGTCAATCTGCAGAGGATAAAAGGCGGTTTTAGTGTATACGATAATAACATATAAAATTAAATAAATACAAAAAGCCAAAAGATTGACATGTCACATTATGTTAAACGTAAAACTCTTTAGTAAAATGGCCCAACTAGTTGGGTGTGATTTAAATAGCAATATATATAAGCCCATACATTAAGAAAAACCAAACTATGCATTCTCTTAACAAGTATAGCAAGTAAAATAAACATATACATAAGATGATAAAGCAACGCTATTGTACTAACCTGGGGGCCACCAATCCCCTCTTTTCTCTCTTCGATGACTTTGCCATCACTGCTAAGTCTTTTCTTAAATACATCATGTCTCTGCAGGTTGTAAGTTATACATGGGGACAAAAAAAATCAGCATAACCACAGATTAGATGCGAAATGACATGTCAATTGAACTAGAGACCAAATTAATAAACATACAATGTCAAGATGTTGCTCTCCACTGATATCCATGGCATCGAGACTAAGTAGCGTACATGAAACAGCTGGAAATGTGATATCAAACTGCAATTAAAAGCAAAAAATATCAACCGTTGTTCAGCATACAAAACGAGATACCAATCTATTACCACTAACTGTCGATGATCCTTACATTAATATGTAGTTTTTCGCCTCTAGAAGTATCAACTACAAGCTTTGATTCAGTAACTGTGTGGAGATATAGCCCTGCAATCACAAAAAGCCACCACAAACATTCAGATGTTGAAACTAATACGTCTAAAGCTAAACAGCAACAAAAAAACTCAAGCTGATGGTCAAAAGAAACTAAGCCGATTGGCCAAGAATTATGACTTATATCTTTTTTGCCACTAATTATGGGTAGAACGTTTGGTGAATCGACTGCTCTTGAAGTCTAAAGCAAAATAGCTAACTCAAGTCTGCACGGAGGGTTTTTTTTTTTTTTTTTTTTAACCCCCGGATGAACGAAATGCGCAGTAGACCAAAAACTATGAGCGGCCAGACCGAGAGACTAGAGGTAAAGTTTGATTCCATAAAAAATATGTCAATGTGCAGCAATTTTCATAACTAAGATCAAGTTTAGTACTCTTAACCAGGTCCACATGTTCCAAGTTTAGAACGGATCTAAATCCTAAAACAAGAACTCACTCAATCATAGTCATACTAACTAAAAAACAAATCTTGTTCCCAAAGAAACCTTAAAGATTAACAACTTGACAAAAAATAGTGACATATACATGAAGATCAAACAACAACAATAACTTAATTTTAACTAATAGCATAAAATCAAATAAAAGAAAAAGAAGATAAATAATTACCAAGTTCAGAGAAGAAAAGAAGGAACATAGCAATAGAAGAAACAAGAGTAATAACACCACCAGAAAGAGTACGGCTGTAAAAATCTTCATTTATTTTCGGATACGCATCCAAGTTCCGTACTTTACTAAACACCCGTTCCATCTCTTTATTAGTATTAACTAAACCCTATAATTCAATCACTTTCCCTTTATTATTATACAATTCAAGTTTTAAGGGATTGGAATTGGGATTGACGGAAAGACGGCTACCGACGGCAGGCCGGTGGTGGAGGTGGGTGAGTTTTGGTTGAACAAATCTCGGACTTAATTTGTGTGTGTGTGTTTATGTTTTTGATTTTTTATCGGTTTTTCGCTATAATTACGTGTTTTTGGGTCAACTAGGACTACTTCTGACTTCTTACGTTTTTAATCACAAAAGTAGTAGTGGTAACATAAAAATCAATGCAAAATTGTGTGCGGAAAAATCATCAAATAAGTTTTCTACTTTTATTTCAACAAAGTTATTTTAGCAGTCTTTTGATTATAAAAAGCTTGGTTGTTAAAATTTCGATCTCCATTTTTATCTTTTAATTTTACGATTTTACGATACTGATTTTTGCAACGTATGATGTTAATAGAATCCCGATCTTAACTACGAGATCTTAAGATCTCGATCCGATTCGATCTTACTTGTGATCGAATTGCAAGCTAAAAAACTATAAAATTATGGATTAAGTTTTA
>LBNU01004463.1:0-17589 GCA_014162995.1 Artemisia annua | reverse complement strand
TAATCATAGGGATTGTAAACAGTGGCTCACAGTTTTAATACTACCTTAATAGCCTAGTACGCATCAACTACATGTTTCCTAAGACGTCTAGCAGGTTACATATAAGAGATTAGCTAGTTTTCTTAGGCCTAACATCGATGAAACAATCATCCCAACAACCAACACACACCAATCAACCAATAATCAATAGTTAGGTTTCATTAGATCTAAGCAAACACAAAAGAGATCTAGCCGCGCATGTTAATTAAAAGACAAACAAAAGATAGAATTAACCAACACATAGACATATTGATTAATTGAATGATTACTTATCTTCAATTGAACATGAGAGATCCAAGGGTTTGGAACCCTTAAAAATACAGCAAAATTCGTCTAGGGTTTTCTCTCCACAAAGTTGCACACAATGAATGAAAAATAAGGAAGTATATATAGACTTAAGGGTGGTGACGGCGTCCCGTGTAAGGCCTGACGCCGTCACCTCGCCGCCACTAGGGTTCCCGGATGGCCTTCTTGACGCCGTCTCGTGTAAATCTCTAAAATCCTTCTCTGGCGCATCAAGGGTTGACGCTGTCAGCTCTAGCCTTGACGGCGTCACCTTCCAAAATCCAGCAATCTTTCACACTTTGTCGAATTCTTCACTTTTATGCTCCGAAAACGTCCAAAATGCTTCCTTTTCGTCATTTCCTCTCCAAAACACCTAAATTGACAAAACAAAGGATTTAGGGCATTATTTGATCAAATAAATACGATTTCGGGCTTAAATGACCCCCGAAAAGCGGTACACTTTTCGTCTCATCAAGCTCTAATAAAACTCATTTAGAGCGAATTTTTTAATAATCAATTTTGTGTTTTTTTGTGAATGTATTTATTCATAATTCATGTCTTAAAAGACAAAAATTTAGAGCTTTTGTTTGGTATTCGCATAAAGATTGATGTATATCCAATAGATTTTACACATTCATGTGTATGTACTTCATGTACCAATACATATCGTATTTTTACGAGATTGCGTCTTTCCATATTGACCAATCGTTTCCTTAAGCGCACTTTTGATTTATGATCTTTACGAGAATGGCGCCGGTCGCCGCATTGCGGGCGGGCTTGTTTTTTTCTCAACCAATTAGTACAGGATATTAAGTAACCATACACTCACTGAATATATACTTGCATCACATTCAATTAAAACAAAGTCGTAAGCGAAGGTCATTTAAGTCATACCATGATACTATTGTATTTCATTTGTTTCGTATAAGTAATGATAGTGTGAAAAGGTAAAATAGGAAACCCGAGATGACATGTTTTGACCCAATCCTTGACCTTGGATATTTGGCCTTAAAAATGACCCTTTTTGACCCGTTTCTTGACCTACCTTTCGTCACCCTACATTCCGAAAAGCCAATGCGTAGGCAAATCTGAAATTATAGTAGCAATTATAGAATTAGTAAATTTGGGAACCGACTAATGTTTAACATGAGAAATGAAATTATATATTCATGAAACATTAGTTCAGGGTTGACCGAAATTGTACCGGTATTTACCTACGACTGGCGAGTTTAAACGGTCATTATGGACAGCCGAAACTGTAGCCACATTTTTCATTTATGCAGGTCTGCACGAAACACATGTATATTCTGCAATTGCTCAATTATACCTGCACAAATGAAGGGGGGCAAACGTCATCGTGTTGGCCAAATCCATGTAGAAAGATCTTTTAAGCACAATATAGGTAAGTCAGGATCAAAAAGAGCTTTAGGCAAATTTGAATCTGGTCTCGTTATTGTACCTAATACAAATTAAATAGTGCGTAAATAAGCATTTATGTGTTAATTGAGCTCCCTGCTGATGTAGTACCAATTGGATACCTTTTTATCATTTTGGAGCAAATAATATGATGCATTTATCTGATTTAAAAAGGTAGCGTAATCATTAAAGACATGTTAACATTGTTGACAAAGATCGAATGGATAGAAACTATGTACCTCATCAGCATCCGGAACCTGTGGTGATTGTTGCAGGTGAGCTCTCTACATCAGCAGTCTTTTCTTCGGTCACCTCGACATCTTCTGCAACATATATTGAAAAGATACTAAATATTATCACAAATAAACATGTATGCATCGTTTGACATTGTTGATCGTTGCATGGTATTTTTCTTTTTAAGTAGAAAGTGCGGCGGTGAGAGAATGAATTTTATAATAATAATACTAACAAATAAAATAGCTAAAATTTGGAGATAAACTGTTCGCATCTAAGAAGTATTACGGAGATCCGATAGTATGCAACAACATAGATAAGTATTACAATATAAAAAAAAAACAAAGATAAGTGGCATGGAATATAATTGATTAGCTTTTACATATCTTTTGTTGCCATATCTCGTATAAAGTCAGCTCACGGCTATAAGTGATTTTCTCATTAATAAGCAGAAATTATTCACACTTATATACACTTACTGCATTTAAAACATGAACGCAACTTTTCAAAAAACCCAAAGTGTTTTGCTACACATATAATCATTTGTTATTTGACCTCAACTAAAGAACTACTGATTTATGGCTTAATAAACCAACATAAAAAGTAACAATTAAAATAGAGGTGGTGAAATAGTTTGTTACCTGTTATAAAAAGCGTAACATGTTTAATACTTACAGTTGGATAGCCAGTCCTATTACCTGATAAACATTATCGATTAGTGGCAGCAAATTACATTGACTATGTGATGTGAAAAAGCATGACAATACTACTGCTATAAGATTGAACACACTATCCTACTTCGCTATCCCGATAAGCATAATATAAGAAAGATGAGATAGTACCTGTGTTCGTAGTTTATGGGCTTCAATCATTTTAAGCGAAGCAAACTTCCCACGAAGAATTTCTAAAGTAGCCCCATCTCTTATGTGCAGTTGTACAACTCTTCATATTACCTGAAACAATATCCCCAACTTTATCTGGTACAATATACGCAATCATATACTGATGCGTGGGTTTTGCAACCTTTGCACTTAGGTTTTACCTCTCAAGAGATCTTGGGAAGCTTACAACCCCCACCAGGCAGTGTACCTGAGCGATGTAGTATAGTGAGTGGCAAGTACGGGGGATTGATCGTTCTCCACAGGGAATAGTGTCGTTAGGCTTGAAAAACCACTCTAATTAGGTCTAAGGGTTGAGGGATGATTCTTTTTGTATTTTTATATTTTTTTGAAAGCAAGTAAAAATCTCGGTTTATAGGAGAGTGGGCGGAATTAGTTGCTAGTCAACTAACCCAAATATCTAATTTTGCAAATAAAATTAAAATAACAAGAAAATGGAAATGGTTGTGAAACTTATATGAGAGACATATGTGTTTACTTAAATTTCCTTACTCCCTAGCTATCTTTTATATGTTAATTGGTTTGTTGTAATTATGTGGATGACGGGTTGTATTCCTTTAAACCATTCGTAGGGCTGTGTACGATCTTCCCTAATTCTATAAGCTCCTACTTCACTCCTATGTCGAGCCGACTTAAAGCTCCTAACATGGGATCATTAGAATTCGCTTATGCATTAAATACAACCAAATAATCATAGTACACATCCGATTCATGTTTCTTAAGACGTTCAAGCAAGTTACCGTATAGGAGGTTAGCCAGTTTTCTTAAGCCTAACATCGACTTCACCCACCACAATAATCACTAGCAAACCAGCAACATATAATCAATAGCTAAGTTTCATTAGATCTAAGCAAAGACAATAAAGACCTAGCCTAGCATGTTAATTGAAAGACAAGCGTAAGATATAATCACACAATACATAGACATATTGAATGATTTAAAAAGAACTTATCTTCAATTAAGCATCCAAGTTTTAAGGGTGAAAAACCCTCAAAAATACAGTAAAAAACGAGCTAGGGTTTCTTCCCAAAGAGTTGCACATCTATGAATGAAAATTAGACGAGTATATATAGAATTTACAATCTGACGGCGTCACCTTATAGGGTCTGACGCCGTCACCTCGCCGCCAAAATACTATTCGGATTGCTCAGATCTACTTCTGACGCCGTCCCCTTATAAATCTTTTGGGCCGTCTCCCTTTATCATATAACGTGATGGCCTACAACTTGTAACACGTGACGCCGTCACGTATTAAACCTCTAAAATCTTTCTGGGGCGTATAGTGCAAAAATCATCCACCTTGTTGTCAAAGCGTGACGGCGTCAGATAAAAATTCCAGCATAATTTGAGACTTTGTCGTTTTTTTTCACTTTTATGCTCCAAAAACGTCCAAAATGCTTCCTTTTGCAGAATTCCTCTTCAAAGTACCTAAAATGACAAAAGGAACGATTTAAGGCAATATTTGATCAAATAATTACGGATTAGGGCTTAAATGACCCCCTAAAAGCGTAACACTTTTCGCCTCATCAAATACCCTTACACTTGAGATTTGCTTGTCCTCAAGCAAATGTGCTTTTATTCCAATCAAAATATGAGCTAGGGGTCATTTAACACGAATATAAAAGTAATTACAAGAAATTGTCACTCGAACCTAGTCATAATAAGCACGGAAATCATACACTACCACCTCACAAATAGTGTTTGGATACTCTAATCACTCGGATGTTATAAACCTATATAACTAAATGGAAATGGAAGAAATATCACTCACTACCTGTCATAGCAAATAGATTACCATAGGCTTGGGAAAGGATCAAAAACCTCCTCCACTAGGCGTAAGCACCTAAGATAACTATCAAAGGGGGCTTTACAAAGGGTTATAATGTTAGGTGTAGGGATATGATAACACGGTTTGGTTGGAATAATGGGTATTTTAGTGGTGGCGAGTTAATTATCTTGATCAAATACATGCACAAGGTGGCGTTGCTAAGCCAAGACTCGACTCGACTTAAGCTAAAAAGAAAATAACATAAAATAAAATAAAGATAAAATGAAACGGGATGGTAGTCCGTATGTTTTTTCTACTTTTCCTTTTTCCATTTTTTTTCCGTTTTTCTTGTTTTTCGATTTTTTTCATACACTCTTACCCTACCATCCAAAAATAATACATCATAGGTGCCTCGGTTCTCCCCTTACACTTGAACTTTTAACATACTTTACAAATAACTATTCTAATGACTCGAATTAAGATAATTGAAAAACTTGGAGTACTTTAAAACATTATCGCACATATGGGGGTAATAGTCGACATCTTCCACATTACTCCATTACATTAGTACTTTACCCATGAGTCTCAATCGCCCCAAAACAATATGTACAAGGATATGACTCGACTTAGCAACCATGTAATCAATTAGATAATTAACTAAGGGTTTAACAAATGTTGTCACAATAATGCACTAAAGATGAATGCATACAAGGTAGGATAAGGCGATTTGGGTGTACATTTGGGTGGATTGTAAACAAATTCTTCCTTTAACTAAAATGCTTAAAGTTAGAAATGAAAAGATAGGCTCTGAGGGGTGTACTAGGGGTATCGTGTACTAAAAATGAGTACAACGCTAAGGGTATGGGAGAATTACTTGACCAATGAAGTCAATGTAATTATATTACGGGTGTAAAACATGGGTTTATCCTAATGCCTCTTATCATGTAGTAAATCTAACTACACGAATGTAGTCTCACTTGTGGATTTGGGATGGTCCTAACGCAAGTTCTAGAATCTATAAGCTACTGGTACGCACACAAGCATCAACAATGAATGTTTTTCCTTATAATTCTAGGGGTGAACCTCACATATTTGGGGAAATTTTTTTGAGTGGTACGGTTTTTGTGCTAGTCATACAATTCCCTATCCATGAGACGCTTATTATACCTAAAGTTTCACTCCTAAATGTTGTAAAAAAATTTAAATTTGCGCTAAAATTGCCCTAACAAATATTTCTCTCAGTTTAATTACACAAGTACCATTGGACAAAACAAAAATTAAGCGTAATTGCATTTTCTAAGTTGCCTTTATTTACCCCCTTACACTTAAACCGAACATTGTTCCCAACGTTCACATAAAAGATGTAAAAGTAAAGAAACTGAAAGAATGAAACAAATACTCCCCTGATTCGTTCGATGTGGATTGTGTGGTAACATGGTTAGATCTTCTCCCAAGATGATGTAAAGGCTCCAAGCTCAAAGCGACTCCAAAAGCTTGATGTCATGAACTTGATTCCATGTTCATCTTCTTGTCCAAAATAACATGTTAAACCTGAGAAAACAAACTAGGCAAACCTCGCGTAAAATCGGCGGCAAATTCTATATAAGGATATAATGCTTGTGGAATGAAAGTTTTGTAGATTCCTGGAATTAAAGATGGAATTAAAGATGCAGTAATTTTCATAATCCGGCAAAAAAACTAAATTTTAAAAATGTTTTCTGGAATCAAAGGCTGACGCCGTCAGGTTTTAATCCCTGACGCCGTCAGAATTGATCTGACAGAATCCTTATGTTTAGTTTCCGAAAAATTTCTGGAAAAACAAATACCTTAACTCCTGGAATCCTGCAAAATATCATTATGACTCGATACAAGCATTTGACTCTAACAATTACAAATATGTATGTGCATTTATATTGTTACAATTCATGTTTCATTCGTTCTTGTAAATAAATTTAGATTTCCCTTACACTTATCTTTTGCAAAATACCTTTATATGTAGTTAAGACGAAGTTAAAAACAAAATAAAGCATTTTCACAATTTAGTTTGAAACATGAATCAATGACAATAAAACTAAAACATACACACGGAAACAAATAAATTCAAACAAACAAACACACAAACAAATAAAGCTTGTGTTGCCTCCCAAGAAGCGCTTTTCTTTATTAACGAGTCTTGTAGCTAGACTCAAAGTCACTCTCTATTATGTGACTTCATCTTTGGTCACGGTCTCTAGGTCATCGTCGGGTTTAGTCTTATATTCCGGACCTAGTTGCAAGCATTCCTTATAGAAACCAAATATCCTATTCATAACATAGTCTACTCCTCTACGTCTATCCTCATCATTCCTATAGTAGACTGCTTGCTTATGCTTCTTCTCGATGTTTGACAAGAGTCAGTATTGCTCTATCTTATATGGCATTTTGTAAGCTATCATCGGTCTCATCCTTGAACCTAGAGATGGGTCATAATTCATTTTAGAGGCCTCCACAAACGGCTCTACAAAAACTACTTGAGTTAAGCATGCATCTACTACCGGACAAATATCCTCAACAATCACGAAGTCGGTGACGTAGGTGAAATTTCCTACATAGACATGTAGTACCCTAACTCTACCTACAAAATTGCTTATCCAACCCTTGCTAGGAAATGTCCTAAATCCCAGTTGCTCTTTCATTATTAGGTTGTAGTAGGCTCGAGTCATGATGTTTATGGGAGACTTAAGATCTATATAAGCTTTCCAAACATGCAAGTGACCTATGTTGCATGGTATATTGATGTTGGAAGGTTCTCCTGTTTTGATGATTGGGTTACCTAGGAAGTATGGTATCTCGGGGTCATCGAATAGATCCTTATAGTATGTACGTTCTTCCTTAGTGGGCAACCTATCGAAGTAGTCCTCTTTATCATCTACTTCTTCTACTTCTATTTACTTATTCTCCTCAGCTTTCTTAACTTTATCCTTACGCTCACTATCTACTTCATTTTTAGTGATTGGCTTAATAGTGACAACGTTAACACATGTTTGGAGGATGAGGGGTCCTTGATTTGTGGACCGCTACTTGTGTTCCTAGCGTCCTTATTTGGCGATGGCACCCCTTGGTTGTTGAAAGCTTTCAATAAGTTGTCTATTTTATTGGTTATCTCCGCTTGTTGTTGATTAAATTCGGATTCGAACTTAGCCATGCGAGCTTCTTGAGATGCCATAAACTTAGACATCATTCCCTAAAGGTTATTGGTACTACCATAATTATTGGAGGGATTATTATTGAAAGTATGGTTTGAGGATGAACCGTTTGATTGGAAACGATTATGTGGATTGGAAGAATTGTTTTGGGGCGTATTTTGGTTTTGTTTCCACCTAAAGTTTGGGTGATTTTTCTAGGAGGGGTTGTATGAATCACCATAAGGGTTTGGCTCGGGCTTGAAAGTGTACCACTTTTCTCCCGCTCCATCGGTACGCGAGGATGCGTAGTCCGCAAAAGCTTGTTCGGGGAGTTCCATGCAATCTCGAGTGTCGTGGGGACTACTACAATACTCGCATGAAGAAGTGATTTTGTTCACTTGGCTTGAAGGTTTAGGAGCTTCGTAGGATTTCATTAGATACTTGACTTGGTCCTCAAGTACCATGATCCTACGGTCGGAAGTGCTTGAATTGTTCGAAGGCAAGGATATTGCCTTGACCGTTTTATTCAAATCATGGGGATCATCCCAAATTTCGTTGTCATAGTGAGCAAGATCTTCTATGAGTTCCCATGATTGTTCAACACTTAGATCACGTAGCTTGCCACCGGCCGCTTGGTCAATGGTTCGCTTCGTGGGGATATTGATATGGTCATATAAAATTTGGACTTGGAGCCAAAGGTCTATGCCATGATGAGAGACTTTTTGGAGTAAGTCCTTGAATCGAGTCCATGCCTCGTAGAGGGTTTCGCCTTGACGTTGTTGGAACGTCAAGATGTCATTCCTTAGCTTCGTGGTTCTTCCCGGTGGGAAAAATTGAGCAAGGAAGCGAGTGGTGAGATTATCCCAAGAGGTGATGGATCCTGCGGGTAGACGTTCTAGCCACTGACTAGCTTGGTCCCGCAGAGAGAATTGGAAAAGAAGTAATTGGGTAGTCTCTCGAGTGTCAACATCAAGGTCTATAGAGTCTACGATCTTAAGAATGTCCTTGAGATGTTGGTTTGGATCTTCGGAATGAAGTCCATGGAATGCACATCCACTTTACACCAACCGGATGGTGTCGGATCGCAAGGGAGACACATTGGCTCCTTGGTTGAGCTCAATGGTGTTTCGATAGCCTTGGTGGCTAGGACGGGAGTATTCTCCTAAAGTACGGGCTCTAGGAGGTTGGTTTTGTTGTGGTGGGTTGTTGGGATCGAGGATATTACCACCTTCCATGATGGCGGATCGTAATGGTTACGAACAAAAACACGAAGAAAAAAGATAGACTAAAGAAAACCTAGAAAAATAAAAATAAAAATCTCACTAGAAGGAATTCTAATGAGTAGACCTAAGTAAAATTTTCAACCTAAACAATAACTNTGACGGCGTCAACAATTTACACTACGAACTCTCTGGCCCGTCACGAGTATTTTTCCAATTCTGGACTTCACTTGTTCCTGACGGTGTCACCTTGTAGAGTGTGACGGCGTCACCTTCTGTGATCTTTAAGGTCTTTTGAGTTTTTGTTGTTTTCCGCACTTTTTCACTCCGAAAATGCCCGAAAATGCTTCTTTTGTGATTTTCCCTTCAAAAGTACCTAAAATGAGAAAAGAAACGACTTTGGGTGAAATCCAAACCAAAAACATACGAATTAGGACTCAAACCGACCCCTAAAAACGTAACATTTTTCGTCTCATCAAGTCCATGCCTCGTAGAGGGTTTCGCCTTGATGTTGTTGGAACGTCAAGATGTCATTCCTTAGCTTCGTGGTTCTTCCCGGTGGGAAAAATTGAGCAAGGAAGCGAGTGGTGAGATTATCCCAAGAGGTGATGGATCCTGCGGGTAGACGTTCTAGCCACTGACTAGATTGGTCCCGCAGAGAGAATTGGAAAAGACGTAATCGGGTAGTCTCTCGAGTGTCAACATCAAGGTCTATAGAGTCTACGATCTTAAGAATGTCCTTGAGATGTTAATTTGGATCTTCGGAACGAAGTCCATGGAATGCACATCCACTTTACACCAACCGGATGGTGTCGGATCGCAAGGGAGACACATTGGCTCCTTGGTTGAGCTCAATGGTGTTTCGATAGCTTTGGTGGCTAGGACGGGAGTATTCTCCTAAAGTACGGGCTCTAGGAGGTTGGTTTTGTTGTGGTGGGTTGTTGGGATCGATGATATTACCACCTTCCATGATGGCGGATCGTAATGGTTACGAACAAAAACACGAAGAAAAAAGATAGACTAAAGAAAACCTAGAAAAATAAAAATAAAAATCTCACTAGAAGGAATTCTAATGAGTAGACCTAAGTAAAATTTTCAACCTAAACAATAACTATTCCCCGACAGTGGTGCCAAAAACTTGATACGTGGGTTTTGCAACCTTTGCAGTTAGGTTTTACCTCTCAAGGGACCTTGAGAAGCTTACAACCCCCACCAGGCAGTGTACCTGACCGATGTAGTATAGTGAGTGGCAAGTATGGGGAATTGATCGTTCTCCACAGGGAATAGTGTCATTAGGCTTGAAAAACTACTCTAATTAGGTCTAAGGGTTGAGAGATGATTCTTTTTGTATTTTTATATTTTTTTGAAAGCAAGTAAAAATCTCGGTTTATAGGAGAGTGGGCGGAATTAGTTGCTAGTCAACTAACCCAAATATCTAATTTTGCAAATAAAATTAAAATAACAAGAAAATGGAAATGGTTGTGAAACTTATATGAGAGAAATATGTGTTTACTTAGATTTCCTTACTCCCTAGCTATCTTTTATATGTTAATTGGTTTGTTGTAATTATGTGGATGACGGGTTGTATTCCTTTAAACCATTCGTAGGGCCGTGTACGATCTTCCCTAACTCTATAAGCTCCTACTTCACTCCTATGTCTAGCCAACTTAAAGCTCCTAACATGGGATCATTAGAATTCACTTATGCATTAAATACAACCAAAAAATAGCAGTACACATCCGATTCATGTTTCTTAAGACGTTCAAGCAAGTTACCGTATAGGAGGTTAGCCAGTTTTCTTAAGCCTAACATTGACTTCACCCACCCACAATAATCACTAGCAAACCAACAACATATAATCAATAGCTAGGTTTCATTAGATCTAAGCAAACACAATAAAGACCTAGCCTAGCATGTTAATTGAAAGACAAGTGTAAGATATAATCATACAATACATTGACATATTGAATGATTTGAAAAGAACTTATCTTCAATTAAGCATCCAAGTTTCAAGGGTGAAAAACCCTAAAAAAATATAGTAAAAAATGAGCTAGGGTTTCTTCTCAAAGAGTTGCACACCAATGAATGAAAATTAGACGAGTATATATAGAATTTACAATCTGACGGCGTCACCTTATAGGGTCTGACGCTATTACCTCGCCGCCAAAACACTATTCGGATTGCTCAGATCTACTTCTGACGCCGTCCCCTTATAAATCTTCTGGGTCGTCTCCCGTTATCATATAACGTGACGGCCTACAACTTGTAACACGTGACGCCATCACGTATTAAACCTCTAAAATCTTTCTGGGGCGTCTAGTTTAAAAATCATCCACCTTGTTGTCAAAGTGTGACGCTGTCACATGGTAGAACGTGACGCCATCAGGTACAATTTCCAGCATAATTTGGGACTTTGTCGTTTTCTTCACTTTTATGCTCCAAAAACGTCCAAAATGCTTCCTTTTGCAGAATTCCTCATCAAAGTACCTAAAATGTCAAAAGAAACGATTTAAGGGAATATTTGATCAAATAATTACGAATTAGGGCTTAAATGACCCCCTAAAAGCGTAACATCTAGTTAGAGGGTGTTTGTTTTAGCTTCTATTGCCGGCGTATGGCTTATTTCGTTTTGGGCTTATGTTTTAATAAGGTCACATTTTGCGGCTTATTTTAAAACTTTTCGCCTTATATAAGTTTAATATGTCCTAATAAGCTTATATAAGCCGTAAAGTTTCAAAATAACCCACAAAAAGTGAGCTTATGAAACATAAGACCAAGACCAAATATGGCATAAGCTGACTGTATAATCCTTAACAAACACGCCCTTAAAATTATGATCCTAATAAACAATAAAAGTAATAAACAGAAGGAATTAATACATATCCAGTAAGTAACCAACTTTTTGCACCCAAACCAAAAGGCGACACCAAATGATCCTAACCCAAACCAAAATCTGTCTGTGATGTTTTGACCTGCATCGCGAGTCGTTAACAATAAGTTCAGCATATCAAAACATCAGCTGAAACACACCAAAACAATAAAATCACTGTCTAGTGATTTTTTTGTTTTGTTTTATTAATGTTTTGCTAATGCTAATTACGATATGAAAAAATTGCAACCTTAAACCACATGACAATTAAGCCGAAGCTGAAATTCAACAAAAACTTTTTACCAGTCAATCAAATTGCATACTTTTACCCATTTCGACTACTCCGTCCTTTTTACCTAGTGGGTGCAAATTTTATTGGCGCAAAAGTTACCGGGCAAAGCCATTATTACCTGCTGCAACTAACGCAAGCCGAACCCCCTAAGACAACTAATAGAATAAACGACGCAAGCATGTGAAAACCTATAGAAACAATACGCAAAAAAGAAAACTAAAACGAAACATCAAACCCACAAATGAAAACACATACCTGTTAGGCTTTAGTACCAAAACGACTATACCCAATATCCCGGTAGGTCTGCTGCATCAAACCGACAAAAAGAGAAACACTATAAGGCAAGTTATACAATAACAACTCACTAATTGCAATTATCTCTATCTTTAGGAACAAAAACACACAACGTTTGTGTCGCTACATTTACATATTTACTGTTTTCGTAGCTTATTATTTACTGTTTTGGTAGCCTATTATTCGGGTTTTATGCTACACTTACTTCGGTAGATATTAGGTTATTAAGTAGTTTTCTAGGTCTAGTTTAATTGTCTAACTTTATTTGGGATTAGCTTAAGCTTTTAGGTCTGCCTAAGTACCCCATTTGGTCCTGTTTTCACCCTGCAGCCTAGGATAATTTAGCTTAGATTAAGTGCTTTTTAGTGTAGAACTCCAATTCCCAATTATTTTCCTATTCATTTCACGTTTTCACGATCTCGAACCGACAAACTCAATTCAACCTTCGTTGGGACTTTGACCCGGGAAATACTTTCCTAAGTATTACCTTGGAAAACATATATACTAAAACGCTCATATCAAAATGGCGCCGCTGCCGGGGATCGAACCCGGGTCACCCGCGTGACATGCGGGAATACTTACCACTATATTACAACGACCAAAAATAAATGGCGGAACGGCGCCATTTTGATTCTTGGCTTTTTATCAAGCGGTGAAGCTTATAACTCGAGTCGTAGTCCCAACGAGGGTTGAATGGATCTTGTCGATTCGGAGTCGTGAGTTATGTGAAGTGAATGGGTTTAAAAAATTTGATTTGGTTTTTAGTTATTCTACGAAAAAGTTTAAGACTTAAACTAAAATAAATGAAAGTGAGAATACGTTGTAAAGAAAACAAACAAACAAGGTAAACATGTGAAAGAAACCAACTTGAAAATAAATTAGTAAAATAAAACTCGACACGACTAATGAAAACAAAATGAAATGGTAGCTTGATAAAAGGAGAATAACGTAAAGAGAAAGTATATATTTTTGTTGTTTTATATTTTCAATTAACTAAAATGGTTGAATGCTACTACAAAAGAAATAAGAGAAATGAAAGAAAGTTTAAACTAGATATAAAAGAAAAGAACGAAAGCTAGTTACAAACTATTTATACTTGTTGCTAATAGAAAATAAAAGAAAAGAAAAGATTACGAATAAAAGAAAATGTTTTTGGGTTTTTATTCTTTTATAAACGGAAAGACAAGTTTGCTAAAATGATAAAAGTAATGTTATAGACTTGAAAATATTAAACGTACTAAAGTTTTTAATATATTATGAAAAGAAATTAAACTTAGTTTTATAAAACGTTATCAATAGATTTTTAGAAAATTTCGGCAGAGTTTCGTTTAGTTTTAATGAAATAAAACCCCACTCGATAAACGATGAGGTGAAACGTGCCTAACTCGGCATATAAAAGAAATGATACTCGATGAACTTAGTAAACATTACTCGATAAAACTTCGGAAAACAAACTCGCTAATATATGAAACTAATACTCGCTAAAACCCACACACAAACTCGCTAAACCTAACTTATTTTAAATTTGAAACTCGCTGAAAATTAATTCTCCTAACTCGCTAGAAAAGAAAACATGAAAGTTGCTAAAAGAAAAATCATACTCGCTAGAAAATTAGGACCAAACTCGCTGGGATTAGCAAACTAAACTCGCAAGAACAAAAACTACAATCTCGCTAAAACCAAAACATAAACTCGCTGAAAATTTTAGACCCATACTCGCTAGACACATGAAACTCGCAAGAAAAATCAAGTACTCGCTAAAAAGATAATAAAACTCGCTGGAAGAACATTATGATACTCGCTATAAAACTTAGAACATACTCGATAATCCAAGAACTCGACCATACTCGCAAAACATTGAGCCTTACTCGCTGAAATCATTTAAATTCGCAAGAAAATGAAGTAAACTCGCTAAACTCAGCCTCATACTCGCTAAATACATTAAACTCACAAGAAAATGAATGACAAACTCGCAAAAATCAAGATGATACTCGCTAAAAACATGGCCTTACTCGCCAAACAGCATACTTGCTAGAAAAAATAAGATCAAACTCGCAAGAAAAACATGTAAACTCGCTAAAACTAATAAAGTAACTCGCAAAACATTAAACACACTTGCTGAAAACATTAATACTCGATAAAAACCAATGCAAACTCGCTAAAAATGATTCCCTTATTCGCTAGAAGAACCATACTTGATAAAATACGTAACAAAACCCATCTTTGATCCAAAATAATGCACGAAACGAATGTTTTTCAAGAAAGTTTATTACCAAAACTATTTATATAACCATAAACAATAAATCCCACTTATGAAAAGAAGAATCAAACATGTAGATCTAAAAGAAATTTAGAGAGAGAAAGTAGAGAGAGAAAGCAAAGTAAACTTAATAAAACTTCATTCCAAAATAAA
The DNA here is from genome assembly GCA_014162995.1 of Artemisia annua. Lineage (NCBI taxonomy): Eukaryota > Viridiplantae > Streptophyta > Magnoliopsida > Asterales > Asteraceae > Artemisia > Artemisia annua. The sequence continues at coordinate 2,696 of LBNU01004463.1, read as the reverse complement.
ATTTACACTACTCCTACACCTAAGAGGACCAACCCTCTAAAACTAAATCTAACCAACCTTCTAAATGAGGTTCCATGTTCTATTTATAGGCTAGGGGGGCTAGGGCTTCCTAATGTTTGTCTTTGTTACAAAATAGCCCCCTAGACTTTTACAATTCATGAAAATAACACGAAAACTACATTACAACGCTACTTAACGACTTAAATACTAAATGCAACATTCTTGTAACTTGAGGATTCGTGTTGACTTTTCTTCCAAAGGTCTCCGAAAGATTAAAAGCGACAACTTGCTCAAACTTGGAGGATGTTTCTTGTAAATCTCCTTAAACTTCAATTAAGCGTCTCTTCTATTTTCTTTGAGCCTTTAAGGAATAAATAAGTCGTCTCGAACTTTTCTTTAGTAATTTTCTTCTTTGGCTTAGCTTTTAGACATTTTTCCAAATCTCGTGCTCGTTCTAGGCTTTTTGGTTGATTTTGTAGTCATTTATGCAATATCCTTCCCTGCACGGTCACAAATACAAAAACACAATATCTTTGGCAATTAAGGTTGGTTTTTGGTCATTTTGGTCCCTAAACTAAGGTCAAAAGTATTTGTAAAATAACACATACCAGTAGAAAGTCATCGGTATTCGCTAAAATTTATATCACGGCTTACATATATTTTCTTTGAGGAGTGAGTACCGCTGTTCATTTTGAAAGCCGCCAGCACTGGTTCCTATGAAAGGGTAGCCGTCACTTGTTTACACTTCATAAGCTAAAAAAGCATAAATAAAATACTGTTAGCACTGTTGTTAGCACGGCAGTCCAAAATGCATAAAACTTATTCACGCAATCTATGAATTAAATGTGGCAAAGTACAGAGGTAAAAAAAATATACAAATCGCACCAAACTTGTAGTCCTTTACAGCAGTAAGCAAGGTAACACTGTACCAGATTTTGCTCGTTTGTAAAAGACCACCTGCCACACAGGAACTAATAGCGTCAGTTGTCCTGGATCGTGGAATGTGTCCGTCTAACTTTTATAAAAATCAATTTTTTATACATTTATGCGAAACATCTTTTAAAAAATCTTCACTAAAAAAACCTCTAAAATATACTCATACGAATATCCATAATCATGGTTTATAAACTTCAAATAGGTTAGAGAATGTTACCTTTTTTCGATTCGTGATCCCTTACCACACTTAAACCTGCAAAACAAATGCATATAAGACTAATTTTAGTCTTAAAATGCATATAAACTTTCAACAGCGACAACATAAACCAAAGTTGTAAAGTTTTAGATCAAAGATTTCATAGCTGGATTTGTTAAACTTCGATATTGACCATTTCCATTGTCACATCCGTTCTGCAAATAAACATAGTAAAGTGCATTAGCGGCTAAAACAAAACCGAATATTATGGTACTAATAATTATAAAAGTATAAATTAACGTGCTTTGTGGCTAATATGTGACCCCTAGCTTTTATCCTTTTGTATTGTAAGCATATTCTATGGCTCTTTCAAACAAAATCCCTAACTAAAGACCTATAACGCTTTTGGATCATAACTTATTTAGTCAAGGCTTAATTAGCACTTATATCAGAACAAAAGAAGGCATACACATATTGTTGTAAGGGTAAATAGCAGCTACATCCAAAGGCCCCTAATTTCATGAAAATATTTAAACTTAAACGAAACCTTAATTTTTATAAATCATTCAAAAAAACCCCTAAATTTATACGAAGCCCTAATTGTTTTGAACCACTTACCCAGTAAATATTGTTAGGAACACGTTTCACGTTATGAAAAGTGTCGGCCATTATATTTGTAATAGGTTGCTTATTAGACTTATTATGTTTATATTTTATCTCTTATGTTAAGTAAGTTTATGATGTAATGTCACATTGTATGGAAGTCCAAGGGCCAAGTATGTAATAGTGCTAGAATGACATGAATACCCTTGGACTCTCCTATATATACTATGTGTAAGCCTTGGTTAAGGCTTGTTGGTTCTCATATGCAATACAAGTTCATTATTTACATACATTGAGTTCCTTCCATAATTCTTGTCTCTTCTTCTTCTTCTTTCTTGGTTAATGATTATATGATTGTTATGTTACAACATGGTGACCTAACAAGTGGTATCATTCGCCTAGGGATATTTGGGGTTGTTTTTGATTAGTTTAGGCTAGTTTTGATCTTGTTTAGTAGTGATTAGTACTCGTTAATCTTGTTTCTCTTTAAGTTCTATCTAAGTTTTAAATATTTACATTATCTTCTTGCTATTTAAAAGCTCTTGCTACTCATTTACTTGCAAAATTTGTCAAAACAGTACGCATATTAAAACTTAAAGGGTTTAGGGTTTAATAGCGAGTTTGAAAATTTAGGGTTTAATAGCGAGTTTGGGAATTTCCAGGTAGCGAGTTTGGGAAAATCTTGGTAGCGAGTTTGGAAAAATCTTAATAGCGAGTTTGGGTAACATTCTTCGTAGCGAGTTTGGGAAAAATTTAATAGCGAGTTTGTTTTTCACAGGCGAGTAAGCCTTTTACCTTATCGCTCTAGCGAGTAAGGATTAACTCTTAGCGAGTTTGCTCTCAAAAACTTTTTATAGCGAATTTGCTTTTAAGTTTTTTCATAGCGAGTTTGATGTCAAAAAATTTTTCTTAGCGAGTTTGCTTTCCAAAATTTCATAGCGAGTTTGCTTTCCAAAATTTT
>LBNU01004461.1:0-17909 GCA_014162995.1 Artemisia annua | reverse complement strand
TCTGGCCCGTCACGAGTATTTTTCCAATTCTGGACTTCACTTGTTCCTGACGACGTCACCTTGTAGAGTGTGACGGCGTCACCTTCTGTAATCTTCAAGGTCTTTTGAGTTTTTGTTGTTTTCCGCACTTTTTCACTCCGAAAACGCCCGAAAATGCTTCTTTTGTGATTTTCCCTTCAAAAGTACCTAAAATGAGAAAATAAACGACTTTGGGTGAAATCCAAACCAAAAACATACGAATTAGGACTCAAAGCGACCCCTAAAAATGTAACATTTTTCGTCTCATCACTTGCAATCCCCACCAGGCAGTGTACCTGACCGATGTAGTATAGTGTAGAGGCAAGTACTGGGGGATTGATAGTTCTACTTGGGGAATAGTGTTCGTTAGGGTTGAAAACTACTCCAGTTAGGTCTAAGGGTGAGGGAAGATTCTTTTTGTATTTTTATATTTTTTTGAAAGCAAGTAAAATCTCGGTTTTGAAGGAGTGGGTGGAATTAGTTGCTAGTCAACTAACCCAAATAACTACTAATGCAATAAAAGTAAAATGACAAGAAAATAAATGTGAGAAAAACGTGTTTACTTAGGTTTCACTACTCCCTAACTATCTTTTACTGGTTGATTAGTTTGTTACAATTGCGTGGATGACGGGTTGTATTCCTTAATACCATTTGTGGGGGCGTGTACGTCCTTCCCCAACTCTATAAGCTCCTACCTCTTCCTATGGCGATACGTTTAGTATCCTGACCATGGCCTCATTAATAGTCACTTATGCATTAAACACAACCAATTAAATCGTAGTACACATCCGATTCATGTTTCCTAAGACGTTCAAGCAAGTTACCAATTGAAAGTTAGCCAGTTTTCTTAAGCCTAACACTGAAATCACTCATCCACAACAATTAATAACCAACCATCAACCAATAATCAATAGCCAGGTTTCATTACATCCAAGCAAACACAAGAAAAACCTAGCCAAACATGTTAATGTATAGACAAGCATAAGATAAAATCAAACAACACATAGACATATTGATTGATTAATGGAAGACTTATCTTTAATTAAGCATGGATGAAACAAGGGTGAAAACCCCTTGAAAATACTGTAAAATTCGAGCTAGGGTTTATCCCTAAGTTCTCCCAAAAGTTCTCTCTTTAATGAATGAAAATTAGAAAACTATATATAGATTTTACAACTTGACGGCATCACGTTGTAGCCCTTGACGCCGTCACCTCGCCGCCAAAACAACTTTCGGATTGCTCAGATCCACTTCTGACGCCGTCACCCTTTAATCTTCTGGGCCGTCTCCCTTTAACTTATAACGTGACGGCCTAGGCGTCACAAAGCGTGACGCCGTCACACTTTAAATCACAAAAACTTTCTGGCGCATCTCGTGTAAACTTCATATCCACCTCTGTGTCAACATGTGACGCCGTCACCTTATAGAGCGTGACGCCGTCAGGTACTATTTCCAGCATATTTTGAGACTTTGTCGTTTTCTTCACTTTTATGCTCCAAAAACGTCCAAAATGCTTCATTTTCCAGATTTCTTCTCCAAAGTACCTAAAATGACAAAAGGAACGATTTAAGGCAATATTTGATCAAATAATTACGGATTAGGGCTTAAATGACCCCCTAAAAGAGTAACACTTTTCGCCTCATCAAATACCCTTACACTTGAGATTTGCTTGTCCTCAAGCAAGTGCGCTTTTATTCTAATCAAAATACAAGCTAGGGGTCATTTAACACTAATATAAAAGTAATTACAACAAATGATCGTTCCACTTTAATCGGAATAAGCACGGAAATTATACACTAGCATCTCACAAATAGTGTTTGGATACTCACATCTCTCGGGTGTTATAAAAGTATATATCACAAATGGAAATGGAAAAATATCACTCACTACCTGTCATAGCACACAGATTACCATAGGCTTGAGAAAGGATCAAAAACCTCCACCACTTTGGCGTAAGCGCCTAGGATAAACTATCAAAGAGGTCTTTTAAAGGGTTGTAACGTTAGGTGTAGGGATATGATAAACACGGTTTTGTTGGATAAAGGCAATCTTTACTGGTGGCGAGTTAATCATCTTCGTAAATTACATGTACAAAGTGGCGTTGCTAAGCCAAGACTCGACTCGACTTAAAGCTAATAAAACAAAAATAACAAAAAATTAAAATAAACATAAAAGGAAATGGGATGGTAGTCTGTATGTTTTTCTCTTTTCTTTTTCTATTTTTTTTCTTTTTCTTGATTTATCGATTTTTTTTTGTGCATACACTCTTGCCCTACCATCCAAAATAATACATCAAGGGGGCTTGGTTCTCCCCTTACACTTGAACTTTTACATACTTTACAAATAACTACTCTAATGACTCGAATTAAGATAATCAAAACACTTGGAGTACTTTAAAATATTTACGCATACATGGGGGCAATAATTGACGTTCTTCCCCTTACACTTGAACTTTCCTAAGAAATCTAGGGGCGAACCTCACATATTTGGGGGAAATTTTTTTTGAGTGGTACAATTTTTGTGCTAGTCATACAACTCCTATCCATGAGACCTTATTAAGACTAAAGTTTTACTCCTATATGTTGTAAAAAATTTTAAATTTGCGCTAAAATCGCCCTAACAAATATTTCTCTTAGTTTTATTACACACTTACTATTAGACAAACAAAAATCAAGTGTAATTGCATTCTCTAAGGTATCATCATTTTAACCCCCCCCCCCTTACACTTAAGCCGAACATTGTCCCCAATGTTCAAATAAAAAGATGTAAAAGTAAAGAAGGTAAAATAATGAATACAAATACTCCCCTGATTCGTTCAGTGTGGATAATGTGGTAACATGGTTAGATCCTCCTCCAAGAAAACGAACGTAAAAAGCTTCCCTTCCAGAATAAAAATCATCTTCTTGTCCAATATAACTTGTCAAACCTGAGAAAACAATCATAGCAAACCTCGCATAAAATCGGCGGCAAAATCTGTATATAATAAAATCCTATAAAGCAAGTAAAGATATAATGCTTGTGGAATGAATATTTGCAGATTCCTGGAGTTTATAAAATACGGGTTTAATTGAAACTTTACAGTTCTGGTAGAAAAACAAAACTTGCAACATTTTTCAGAATTTTACACCTGACGTCGTCAGGTTTTAATGCCTGACGCCGTCAGAGTGACCTGACAGAAATTTTATATTTTGTTTTCNAGATGTAAAAGTAAAGAAGGTAAAATAATGAATACAAATACTCCCCTGATTCGTTCAGTGTGGATAATGTGGTAACATGGTTAGATCCTCCTCCAAGAAAACGAACGTAAAAAGCTTCCCTTCCAGAATAAAAATCATCTTCTTGTCCAATATAACTTGTCAAACCTGAGAAAACAATCATAGCAAACCTCGCATAAAATCGGCGGCAAAATCTGTATATAATAAAATCCTATAAAGCAAGTAAAGATATAATGCTTGTGGAATGAATATTTGCAGATTCCTGGAGTTTATAAAATACGGGTTTAATTGAAACTTTACAGTTCTGGTAGAAAAACAAAACTTGCAACATTTTTCAGAATTTTACACCTGACGTCGTCAGGTTTTAATGCCTGACGCCGTCAGAGTGACCTGACAGAAATTTTATATTTTGTTTTCGGAAAATTTCCAGAAAAGCCTATTCCTTAATTCCTGGAATTCCTGCAAAATATTCATTATGACTCGATACAAGCATTTGTCTCAAACAAATACTAATATGCATGTTTATTTAATATTGTTATGATTCATGTTCAAATTTGTTCTTATAAACAAATTTGGATTCCCCTTACACTTATCTTTTGCAAAACACCTTTATATGTAGTTAAGACGAAGTTAAAAACAAAATAAAGCATTTTCACAATTTACTTTGAAACATGAATCATAATAAATAAAAATAAAACACACATACGGAAGCAATTAAAATCAAATAAACAAACACACAAACATATAAAGCTCCGGTTGCCTCCCAAGAAGCGCTTTTATTTATTAACGAGTCTTGTAGCTAGACTCAAAGTCACGTCCTATCCTATATGAGTGAGTTCCTCATCGAGGACATCCTTAGGGTCGAACATAGTATGTAGTTTTCTATCGGTTTTCTTAGTTCGATAAGACTTTTCAAACTTCTCTCCATCCGGATCATATAGTATCATCTTCATATGCCATGATACGTCCCCTTCTTTAGGTGGCTTATCCCAATTCCACTTACACTTATCACCTTCCCTTTTCCACTTGTTCATCCCTAGGTTGATAGGCATCACTCCTAAGAATTCAATCATTTTCCTAAAGACTAAGGGATCCTCAAAGGGGTTTAATTCCTCATCCCTAGCTATGAGTTGCTCAACCACATGTGTTCGGTTTACAAATTCCTCCTCTAGATAGAATGGGTGTTGAGGTCCTATGAAATTCCCGTTTATCCAAGGTCCATATCTAGAAGGTCTCCTATTCACATCTACCCAATGAGGTGTTGGTTCATCCTCATTATCATAGCTATGCTTCTTAACATCGTAGACCGACCAAGTCTCACCTTCTCCTACCGCTATCATAGATTCCATACAAACAATCATGGCACTAGCGGTTGCTAAAAATCCTCTTCCTACTAACAATGGGCATTTAGTGTCACTAACTATATCTAGGACATAGAAGTCCACTAAATAGTCAATCTCCCCACGTGAATTACTAAATCTTTGATCATCCCAACCGGGTGGGCAACACTTCCATCTGCTATACAATTATCACTTTCGTCTCCTCTAACTTTCCTAGCCTAAGGGTGGTGTAAAGGGATAAAGGAATCAAGTTAAGGCTTGATCCTAGATCGGCTAGTGTGTCGAAAGCTTTGGAATTCCCTATCTTACAAGGTAAAACGAATATACCCGGATCATCGAGTTTCTTAGGTAATTTGTTTTGAACGAAAGCGGTCCCATTTCTACCTAGCTTAAGTCTCTCCTCATATTTTTCTAAGAGGGCTTTATAGTAAGGGCTACGGGTTAAGACATCCATGACAGGGCGCTCAACGTGAAGTTCCTTAAATTCATCGTCAAGGTCTTGTGTAGGAGGTGTTTCAACTATGTTATTGACCAATTTAGCATTGGATGTTTTACTTTCATGGTCTTTTTGAGGAATTCGAGTTGGCTTGAAACAAGTGCTCATGGCGTTGACCGAATAGTATTGTGGACAAGAACTAGAAGACGAAACTAAAGAGATGGCGTTAACGTTTAGTTTCGGGTTCTTGACTGTGTTGCTTGGGAATGCTCCCATTTCTCGGTTATTGAGAACTTTCAACAAGGTGTCAATCTTATTGGTCATCTCTCTTTGCCTTTGTTTGAAATCGGACTCAAACTTGGCTATACGAGTGTCTTGAGATGCCATAAAATTGGAAATCAATCCTTCAAAATTATTGGTACTACCATAGTTGTTGGAAGGATTGTTGTTGAAAGTACGGTTCGAGTTTGAACCGTTTGTTTGGAAACGATTAGGTGGATTGGAAAAATTGTTTTGGGGTGTGTTTTGGTTTTGTTTCCACCTAAAGTTTGGTGATTTTTCAAGAGGGGTTGTATGAATCACCGTAAGGGTTTGCCTCGGGTTTGAAAGTGTACCACTTTTCTACCGCTCCATTGGTACGCGAGGATGCGTAGTCCGCAAAAGCTTGTTCGGGGAGTTCCATGCAATCATGAGTGTCGTGGGAACCACTACAATACTCACATGAAGAAGTGATTTTGTTCACTTGGCTTGAAGGTTTAGGAGCTTCGTAGGATTTCATGAGAAACTTGACTTGGTCCTCAAGTTCCATGATCCTACGGTCGGGAGTGCTTGAATTATTCGAAGGCAAAGATATTGCCTTGACCGTTTTGTTCAAATCACGAGGATCATTCCAACTTTCGTTGTCATAGAGAGCAAGATCTTCTATGAGTTCCCATGATTGTTCCGCACTTAGATCACGTAGCTTACCACCGGCCGCTTGGTCAATGGTTTGCTTCGTGGAGGGATTGATACGGTCATAGAAGATTTGGACTTGGAGCCAAAGATCTATGCCATGGTTAGGGACTTTTTGGAGTAAGTCCTTGAATCGAGTCCATGCCTCATAGAGGGTTTCGCCTTGACGTTGTTGGAGCATCAAGATGTCATTCCTTAGCTTGGTAGTTCTTTCCGGTGGGAAAAATTGAGCGAGGAAACGAGCGGTGAGATCATCCCAAGAGGTGATGGATCCTGCGGGTAGACGCTCTAGCCATTGACTAGCTTGGTCTCGCAGAGAGAATTGGAAGAGACACAATCGGGTTGTCTCTCGAGTGTTAACATCAAGGTCTATGGAATCTACGATTTTGAAAAAGTCCTTGAGATGTTGATTTGGATCTTCGGAACGAAGTCCATGGAATGCACATCCGCTTTGCACCAACCGGATGGTGTCTGATCGCAAGGGAGACACATTGGCTCCTTGAGTGAGCTTAATGGTGTTTTGATAGCCTTGGTGGCTAGGACGGGAGTAGTCTCCTAAAGTGCGGGCTCTAGGAGGTTGGTTTGGTTGTGGTAGGTTTTGTTGTGGTGGGTTGGCGGGATCAAGGATATTACCACCTTCCATGATGGCGGATGGTAATGGTTACGAACAGAGGAACAAAGAAAAAGATAGACTAAATAAAACCTATAAAAATAAAATAAAAATCTCACTAGAAAGGAATCTAATGAGTATACCTAAATAAAAATAATTCAACCTAAGCAATAACTACTCCCCGGCAGCGGCGCCAAAAACTTGATGTGTGGATTGCAGTCTACGCAAAAGGTTTTACTTCTCAAAGGATCTCGAGAAGCTTGCAATCCCCACCAGGCAGTGTACCTGACCGATGTAGTATAGTGTAGTGGCAAGTACCGGAGGATTGATCGTTCTACTTGGGGAATAGTGTTCGTTAGGGTTGAAAACTACTCTAGTTAGGTGTAGGGGTGAGGGAAGATTCTTTTTGTATTTTTATATTTTTTTGAAAGCAAGTAAAATCTCGGTTTTGAAGGAGTGGGCGGAATTAGTTGCTAGTCAACTAACCCAAATAACTACTAATGCAATAAAAGTAAAATGACAAGAAAATAAATGTGAGAAAAACCAATATGGAGAAAAACGTGTTTACTTAGGTTTCACTACTCCCTAGCTATCTTTTACCGGTTGATTAGTTTGTTACAATTGCGTGGATGACGGGTTGTATTCCTTAATACCATTCGTGGGGGCGTGTACATCCTTCCCCAACTCTATAAGTTCCTACCTCTTCCTATGGCGACACGTTTTGTATCCTAACCATGGCCTCATTAATAGTCACTTATGCCCTAAACCCTAAACCCTAAACCCTAAACGTCCATGTCACAGAACCTTTCTATAGCCAAGAATCCCATTACTGATCAAATCGAGCGCATTAAACACAACCAATTAAATCTTAGTACACATCCGATTCATGTTTTATAAGACGTTCAAGCAAGTTACCAATTGGAAGTTAGCCAGTTTTCTTAAGCCTAACACTGAAATCACTCATCCACAACAATTAATAACCAACCATCAACCAATAATCAATAGCTAGGTTTCATTACATCTAAGCAAACACAAGAAAAACCTAGCCTAGCATGTTAATGTAAAGACAAGCATAAGATAAAATCAAACAACACATAGACATATTGATTGATTAATGGAAGACTTATCTTTCATTAAGCATGGATGAAACAAGGGTGAAAAACCCTTGAAAATACTGTAAAATTTGAGCTAGGGTTTATCCCTAAGTTCTTCAAAAGTTCTATCTTTAATGAATGAAAATTAGAAAACTATATATAGATTTTACAACTTGACGCCGTCACGTTGTAGCCCTTGACGCCTTCACCTCGCCGCAAAAACAACTCTAGGATTGCTCAGATCCACTTCTGATGCCGTCACCCTTTGAATCTTTCTGGGCCGTCTCCGTTTAACTTATAACATGACGGCCTAGGCGTCACAAAGCGTGACTCCATCACACTTTAAATCACAAAAACTTTTTGGCGCGTCTCGTGTAAACTTCATATCCACCTCTGTGGCAACATGTGACGCCGTCACCTTATAGAGCATGACACCGTCAGGTACTATTTCCAGCATATTTTGAGACTTTGTCATTTTCTTCACTTTTATGCTCCAAAAACATCCAAAATGCTTCCTTTTCCAGATTTCTTCTCCAAAGTACCTAAAACGACAAAGGGAACGATTTAAGTCAATATTTGATCAAATAATTACGGATGAGGGCTTAAATGACCCCCTAAAAGCGTAACACTTTTCGCCTCATCATTAGACAACATCCCATAAATGTGCAAAAAACGCTAGTGCTTTTTCGATCCACATAGTCTCCCGCATGATCCGAATCCGCATAGACGATTGTTTCTATGCCGGATCCCTTAGGATACCATAATTCTAAGTGTATAGTGCCCTTAATGTATCGGAAGATACGCTTAACTGCTCTAGGTGGGAGGTTTTGGGATCCTCTTGAAAGCGAGCACAAAGGCAAAAGCTAAACTTGATGTCGGGTCTACTTTCCGTTAAGTATAGCAAACTGCCTATCATCCATCTATACTTAGTGTTATCTACGGACTCACCCTCTTCATCTCTTGTGAGTTTGGTTTTCGTGGACATAGGTGTTTTCATTTGCTTAGACTCTTCTAGTCTAAATTTCTTATGCATTTTCTTAATGTATTTAGATTGATTAAAAAATATTCCATCTTCTAATTGTTTTATTTGTAAACCTAAGAAAAACTTTATTTCTCCCATCATACTCATCTCAAACTCATCATGCATGATTTTGGAAAATTCATCACACATTTCTTGACAAGTCGATCCAAATATAATATCATCGACATATATTTGAACAATGATGAGATTTGGGCTTTTCTTTTTAGTGAAAAGTGTATTATCTACCATTCCCATGGAATAATCTTGTTTAACAAGAAAATCTTTTAATCTATCATACCAAGCTTTTGGAGCTTGTTTAAGTCCATATAGAGCTTTCTTGAGTTTATATACATAATTAGGTTTTGCGAAGTCAATGAATCCCGGAGGTTGTGCCACATAAACCTCCTAATTGATAAAACCGTTAAGGAATGTGATAGGATCGATTTTAAGGTTGATTTAGTGAGTCGGGAGGTCGGGGATTATGGAAGTAAAGAGAAGCCATAGTTATAGAGCGAAACTAGAGAGAGAAGGGATAACTTGGTGTGTTTTATTCAAAAGAAAAATGATAAGACTAAACACTAAGCATAACCCCTCTATGGAAGTATAGAGGGGTATATATAGGCTCTTACACTCTACACTTTACACTATTGACGTTTCTAGTCCATGTGTTTGAGCCTAACAATGATAACTAATGTAATCTCGTAATGTTGTCACATTCTCGTGTTAGGAGCATTCCTAACAGAATGCACTTTTCACGTCCATTTGAAATAATATAAAGTCTAGGGCGCATGTATATGCAAGGAGTATTCTTATAAATTCTAATCTAGCTACCGGGGTATAAGTTTCGTCATAATCAATTCCTTCTTATTGATTATAACCTTGGGCAACTAACCTAGCTTTGTTCTTTGTACAATTCCATTTTCATCTAATTTGATTCTATATATAACCATTTAGTTCCTATGATGGTCATATTCATAGGATTTGGGACTAGTTCCCAAACATCATTTGTTTTAAATTGATTTAGCTCTTCTTGCATAGCGATAATCCAACTTTCATCGTTTAAAGCTTCATTTATATTTTTGGGTTCTATTGTTGAGAGAAAACAAAAGAAGTTATTTTTATCTTGAGCTTGTGATATAAGGGTTCTTTGATTTAGGCTACCAATTATATTGTCTAATGGGTGTGTTTTAGATTCTTTAATATTCACAATTTTATTATCTTCTAATGTTACATTTTCATTATCATTCTCTAAGGGTTTTGTTTTACTAACCTCAGTAGCTTCTTCTTCAACTAAGTCATCATCCTTTAGAGGCAATATTTTAGGTGGTGGAAGAGCTTCATCAAATGTTACATTCAAAGACTTTTCCACTTTCATGGTATGTTTGTTAAAGATTATATATGCTTTACTATTTTGCAAGTATCCTAGAAAAATTCCTTCGTACGACTTTGGGTCAAACTTAGTAAGATAATCCTTTGTATTAAGAACAAAGTATTTGCTTCTGAATACTCTAAAGTAATTCAGATTAGGTTTTCTACCTCTCAACAACTCATATGGAGTATTTCCTAAAATTCGTCTAATTGAGACTCTATTAATTATATACGTTGATGTATCAACAGCGTGACACCAAAATTTTTGTGGGATAGATTGTTCATTTAGCATTGTGATGGATCTAAACACACGCCTTGTGTTAGAGTGATACTTTGAGTAATACTAACAAGTACGCGGAATATACTTAGTAGTACTTAGAAGATTTGTTATGAATTGTTTTGTGAGTGAGAACAGTTGTATATGATGAACACAAAGTATAAACCAAACTTTAAGCTTCAATATTATTAATGATAATAATACGAGTGATCTTGCTTATCCTAGGGTTACACCTTGAAGCTCTCTAATTGATACGTACTTAGAACTTTAACCTAGGACCTCCTTTTATAGCACAAGGAGTCCTTTACAAGATAAGTATAAAGCTATCTAAATAGAATATACACAAGATCTATTCTATACTTATCTATACACAAATACATAACAGTTATCATATAAGTAGTGGTAATATTATGTACGAGCAGTGGTAATGTATTTCCACTGTTAGTGCATTCTTCAGCAGCGGTTATCTTCATGCTTAGCCGTGGTAACTGTTAGTGTAATTCCCAACAATCCTCCCTTAAACTTATGATTTCTCTGCAAATCAATAAGTTTCTTCAATCAATCAGCATCTGTGAGGATATGGGGAATTCTTTCAAACACTTCATTTTCTTCTTAAAGCCTGGATAGCTCTTGAACACTGATCTTGTATCTTCTGTATCAAAGCCTTAACCTTCTCAGTGTTTTCATGAACTCTTAATCTTGTTGACAATATTACAGTAAGAGTTCCAGCTCTAAGTGGATATTCCTTTTCTGCAAACATGAATGCATCCACTCCAGCTTTTTTAGAAACATGATGAACCTCACATGAATCATAATATGTCCATGTAGTATTGAGACCTGTAGCTTCAAACTTCCAGTACCTATCACTAGAATCAGATTCATAAAGTCTCCTTAGATTAACCCATAGCTGCATTTCCTTCACATCTTTAAGATTATCTGCCTTAAATCTTTCTTGAACCAACTTTCAAAGCATATCAAGATCACTTCTATCACATTCTTTAATAAGATCTTCAAACTGAATGAAGGATGAAGTTTCACCACCTAATCTTGTAATCTTCCATGTTGAAGCAAAATTATTAGCTGTGTAAACTTCCCAATCAACAATAGGATGTCTGACTTGTAGTGGATCTGGATAAAAGTCTTCTTCTTCTATCACTATCATGGCATTCAACTGATCTTCTGTAAGCTTCTCAGATTGGAATTCTTGTTCTCGAGCAAATCTTGTCTTCTTAGTGGTTTGTTGTTCAGAAGCTGTAGCTTTCCTTTTGAACATAGGAAATCTTCTTTCTTCTTCTTCAGAATTCATTGGGATAAAATCACTATCTTGTCTCTTGACTCTGTAATAGATCCCTTCAATCTGATCATGTGACATTCCTTTGAACTGATACATTTTCCAACCTCCAACATGACAGCAATAAGTTTTCATTTCTGCAATGACCTATGCCTTGGTTGGTTTTCTTGGCTTCTTTTGACCTTTTCTGACTTTGCCTATTGCCTCATGAAGTGCTTGTTCATTCTTCATTTGAATAAAATCAGCTAGTTTTGCTGATCTTTGTACTTTAATTAAAGTCCTATCTGCAATTAGTTCAATGGCATTCTTCTTGACCACTAAATCATTAGCAATCATGAACTCAATTTCTTCTTCAGTTGGCACATATGTGAACTCTAGAGTCTTCTCTTTGAGGATTGTAGGTGGAACAGTGGAAATTGGATCTACTTCCATTGAGGCAGTGGTTTGCAATTTATTCAACCTTTTAGCCTCCATGAAACTTGCAATCTCTAACTTATCTTGTCTTTTCTTGTTTGCAGTTTCATCTTTTGTCATCTTCATTGCAACTTGAGCATCATAATCTATCTGAGCTTGTTCTCTTGTGGAAATCTTCCTTGGTTGCTCAGTTTCATCACTAGCCAAAACTGCTTTGCCTTTCTCCTTTCTAATTCTTTCAATTTCTTCCTCTACAGTGGTAATATTTTGACCTGCAGTGGGAACCATGTGATCAGCAGTGGAAGATACTTGCTCTGCAGTGGATACAGCCTGTTGAGGTTGACTTGTAGTTGTATCCAAGATTGTTTCAGGTAAGTTCTGAACACCTGAACCTACTAACTCAGTTGGATCATCAGCATGAATTCTTTCCTCTGTTTGGTGATGAGGAATCTCTTGAGTAGCAACTGCTTCAGTTTCATTACTTGCTCCAACTGGTTCATCAAATCTCAAGTCTGAGATGCCAAAATCAAAATCATCATCTTCAAAATCTATTCTCCTCCCTTTAGTCTCAGCATCTGTTTTCCTTCCCTGTTTGGGAGAATTACCCAAATCTTCACTGAAATCCTCTGAGTCACCATCGTGAGGTGAGGAACGGGATGAGATCACAATCTTTGCATTTCTTTTCTTCTGTTTCAACCCCTGCACTTCTTCCTTCAAGGTCTGAATCTCAGCTTGTAAACTTTTAAGATCGTTGGCATGTTGCTTCTTAGTCTGTGCCAGATCCTTCTCCAAAGATTCAACCTGTTTTGCTAACTTGGTATAAAGTTCCATCAATTCAATAGGTTGACCACTGCCCTCAACACTTCCAACTGTGTTACCTGTTGGGAGAGGTGAATCATTGGGCATTGGTTCAGACTCTACCCTAGTTGGACTAGGTTGAAGCCTGGAACCACCACTGCTTGTTCCTAAACCAAAAGGATCAGGGACATGCAATGTTGTAATGGGACGAGTTGGCTGTTTTTGCCTCCTCTCATATGTGTGAGTAACTGGTGGGGTGTAATGGATAGGTGGAACTGTAATAGTGGGTGTGTGTTGGGGTACAACTGGGATTGCTGCACCTTCACCCTGTACCTGTGCAATCTTTGCAAGCATTTGAGGAAAAAGTGGTTTAATTTCCCCATTCCAACCATATGAAGCCTTATCCATATTTTTAAAAACTTTTGGCTTAATACAGGGGATTTTGTAAACTCTTTTATGGGATTGCAGTGGAAACTCATTTAGCACTGCTTGCACAAATGATGAGACGAAAAATGTTACGTTTTTAGGGGTCAGTTTGAGTCCTAATTCGTATATTATTTGATCGGATTTCACCCAAAGTCGTTTCTTTTCTCATTTTAGGTACTTTTGAGGAGAAAATCACAAAAGAAGCATTTTCGGGCATTTTCGGAGTGAAAAATGCAGAAAACAACAAAATCTCAAAAGACCCTAAAAGTGCACAGAAGGTGACGGCATCACAAGCCCCAACGTGACGACGTCAGGAACAACTGAAGTGAAGAATTGGAAGTTGCTCATGACGGGCCAGAGAGTTTTTAGCCTATTTTGGTGACGGCGTCATGGAAGGCCGTCAGATCTGGAACAAGTCGGCGTGACGACGTCAAGAAGGCCATCACAAAACCCTAATTGTCGGCGTGACGGCGTCACACCTTGGGCTGACGCCGTCAGCCCGTATTATCTATTTTTTACTAAATTGGTACAAAGTTCCATCAATTCAATTTGTTGCCCACTGCCCTCAACACTTCCAATTGTGTTACCTGTTGGGAGAGGTGAATCATGGGGCATTGGTTCAATCTCCACTCTAGTTGGATTAGGTTGGTGCCCGGAATCACCACTGCTTGTTCCTAGACCAAAAGGTTCAGGGACATGCAATGTTGTAATGGGAGGAGTTGGCTATTTTGGCCTCCTCTCATATGTGTGAGTAACTGGTGGGGTGTAATGGATAGGTGGAACTGTAATATGGGTGTGTGTTGTGGTACAACTGGGATTGCTGCACCTTCACCCTATACCTGTGCAATCTTTGCAAGCATTTGAGGTAAAAGTGGTTAAAAGTCCCCATTCCAACCATCTGAAGCCTTATCCATATTTTGAAAAACTTTTGGCTTAAGACAGGGGGTTTTGTAAATTCTTTTATGGGGTTGCAGTGGAAACTCATTTAGCACTGCTTGCACAAACCTTGGATACATCAAAAATTTATAAGGACTCTTCACATTGCCTCTCGTACTGTTAAAAATTAACTTTGAAAAATTGAAAGTCCTATCTGTGGCTAAAAAAACCAAAGGATAAGCCATTGTTGAACTAAATTGTTCATAAGAAGTTTTCTTAGGACATAGGCAATGCAAAAGAGTATGAATGAAACATCTCCAATGGGGGCAAAAACATCCCTTTTTGAAAGTAACCTTTTTGTCAGATGTATCGTACCCCATTGTTGAGAGATGTTCATGAATTTCTGGAATAGGTAATGTGATGAGACCATTGAGATAATCCAATTGGAGAATTCTCCTCAAGGATGACTCAGTAACATCAATAGTTACCCCATTCACTGTGGCTCTAAGAGCATCCACAGTTTCATGTGCGTCTCCATCTTCAATAGTGATGGACTCTGCAGAGTTCCAAACTATTTGATTTGAGAGACATAGATTGTGGGTTTGAGAGTTAAAGCATACCTTATGTGGGTGGTATTGAGAAAGTCCACAATCTGATGAAAAACAGGGCCACTCTTGTCATTCGACTTCTGCAAGTAGGCCACTTGGTTGTGCTCATCTGCAAAGTTTAATCGTGCCATAGTTTGTTTTGAGAAAAGTAGTATTGTGTGAGTATGAATGGAGTATAGAACAAGCCAATTGAGATGAATAGATTTATACTGTTAGGGTTTGAGAATTATACGCAAGAGAGAATTATCTGTAGAAAGGATTTATCTTTAAGAAAAGAATAAATTAAAATAAGAAAGTGGATAATTCTTTAATTTTCACCCTATAAGTATGGACAAAACGATTATTCTCAACGGCTAGTTAAAAATTAATTTACTGACACAACAGTTGTAACAACTAGTTCAACAATGGTAAAAATGACACTGGCAGTGGTAATTGTGAACTAGCAGTGGGAACTTTTCACAAAATTTTCCAAGAGCAGTGGTAAAAGTAAAACATATATAATGTGTACTGCTCTTTTCATAGTTTTTAGCAAACTACCAGCTATCAACAGATTTGATATGTCTTTACCATGANATAAACGGATTCTTTAAGTCTTTACCAGTAGCCGTTTGCTCTGGACTAGTTGATTCTTATGTGGATTAGACATGGTGAATCAATAACCATTTGTTGTGTGTCTCAGTTACACACCTTTTATGATCAACTCCCAGCAAAAATTGGTTATGTACCTGCACATGTTAGTATAAAGCAAAGAATATGCATAACCAAAGTTACTTTTTGACCAAGCCACTATTCACAAAAATATCTCCTTTTAGTCAACTCGATATAGTAAATAATATCCATATTTACTTCTCAAACCTACCAAAACAGGTAAGAGTTATTATCCCTCATAAGTATCCTTAGGGTTGACTTTGCCTATAAAAGAGGCTCGAATCACCAATTATCATCACCAAACACTTTCTATAACATCAACAAAACTTCAAATCACCATGAGCAATAACCCAAACATTATCAACATTTCTTCTGATTCATCTTCCTCTAAATCAGAGGAATCAGGGTGGGCTAACTACTTTCCACCATGTGCATCAACCTCTTTATCCAATAAGCCTAAGAGGAAGGTTGAAATACCTGAATCTTCTGTTGATTTGCATACTCCACCATCATATATCTTTTACTCTAGTTCCTATGATGATGATGAGACATACACCCTGTCCAAGGGCTCTGTCACAGGCTTTAGAATCACCACTATCCAACATGAAGACTGTACCAGTTCCAGAGAAGCCTGCAAGACTCCCAAAGCCTTAGCTAGCCCAAAGATGTCGTCAACCATTGAGAGCCAGAGAAAAATCGCTCAAAAGGCCAAGCACAGCTACAAGGGAAAGGGCAAGAAACCAATGGAGTAGATGGTGTAGGTTTTATGTTGTTAGGATTGTGTGTTTTGATGGTTGATGTATTTACTCTCTTTCTATGTAATGAAACCTTTTGAATGGGTGAATTAATGAAGTTTTACTGTTATTCCTTTTCCACTATGATAGTTAGACTTGCCACTGTTTGCAATTTAGTTTCCACTGTTGTCTTTATCCGCTGCATAAAAGTTAGTGGACAAACATATACAAACATATACAACAATTTTAGTACCAAAAACTCCCCTCAACACTAAAGACCATTAGACATGAAAATTTTATGGATTAAGCATTCCAATACCTGTTACCAAGTACTGAAACATTCCCACATCAAGCCCTTTTGTTAGTAAATCAGCATAGTTGTCATCAGTATGTATTTTGACAAGTTGAATTAGCTTTTTCTCATAACAATCTCTTATAAAGTGATGTTTAATTTCAATATGTTTAGTCTTAGTGTGTTGAACATGATTTTTAATTATGCATATGGTACTGTTATTGTCAATATAAATGATGGTATTCATAAAATTGTACCCATAGTCCAAAAGTTGGTTTTGAAGCCATAGAACTTGAGCACAGCAACTTGCAGCAACCACATACTTTGCCTCAGTTGATGAAGTTGCCACCATTGTTTGTTTCTTGCACTGCCATGACACCAATCTACATCCAAGAAATTGGCATCCACCTGTTGTAGATTTTCTATCCAAGCTTGCTCCAGTATAGTCACTATCTGAATATGTAACCAACTCCATAGGTGATTCTCTAGGGTACCATAATCCTAGATGAGGATATGCTTTAAGATATTTGAAAATCTTCTTCACAGCAGTCAAGTGTGATATCTTGGGAGTGACCTGAAACCTTGCACAAGCACATACTGCAAACATAATGTTTGGCCTTGATGATGTAAGATACATCAAAGAGCCAATCATTGACCTATAAGTATGTACATCAACTGCTTCACCACTGTTTTCTTTCAAAAGCAGATGTGTAGTCCTGTCTGCAGGTGTGCTAGAGGACTTTGCATCAGTGAATTTGAACTTCCTAAGTATCTCAGCCACATATTTGTCTTGATTGATGAAAATACCATCTGGCATTTGTTGTACTTGAAGTCCCAAAAACAATGTGAGTTCACCTATAGAACCATCTTGAACTCATCTTTCATTAGCTTCTCAAATTCTTTGCACATCTCTGGCTTGGTAGAACCTAAAATGATATCATCAACATATACTTCAACTAGCAAGATATCATTCTTGTCTTTCTTGATGAATCAAAGTCTGATCAATTCGTCCTCTATGAAACCCATTATCTAGTAGATAAGTAGCTAAGGTGTCATACCATTTCCTTCGTGCCTGATGCAAGCCATACAATGCTTTAACTACCCTGTACACTTTGTTTGGATGATCAGGGTCTTCAAAGCCCGGAGGTTGTGAAATATACACCTCTTCATCAATTTTCCCATAAAGAAAAGTACTTTATACATCCATTTGATAGACTGTGAAGCCCATAAAGGATGCATAGGCTAGAAAAAGCCTAATTGCTTCAATTCCTGCAACTGGGGCAAACACTTCTTCATAATCAATACCCTCCTCCTGAGTGTATCCTTGAGCCACAAGCCTAGCCTTGTTTCTTATGACAATTCCTCTTTCATCTCTTTTGTTTCTGAACACCCACTTGGTACCAATTACCTTCATGCTAGCAGGTAATTCACAAAGCACCCAAACCTCCTAAATTTTGAACTGAAGAAACTCTTCTTGCATTGCTTCTACCAA
>LBNU01004459.1:105927-175726 GCA_014162995.1 Artemisia annua | reverse complement strand
AAGATTAGCTTTTTCTTCCACTTGTCTTGAGCTACTACACTCATTGGCATAATGACCATATTTGCGACAATTATAACATTGTATTTGGGACTTACCTCCTCTTTGAGATTGAAAGCCTCTCCCACAACCTCTTCGATATGAAAACCATTGGTTTTCATCTTCTTTGTTGACATCTTCTCTTCCTCTTCCTCGTCCTCGGCCCTGGAAACCACCACGACCTCGAAAAGTACCACGTCCTCGTCCTTGCTCCTTTCCATGTAGAAAGCTCTTTTCTCTTTCTTTGAAAGAGACCTTTGAGTATAAAGCTTGCTCCAAGGGTTCTTTCCCCCTTCTTTTCTTCAACTTCTCTTCATGGGCTTGTAATGATCCTATGAGTTGATCAATGGTCATAGAGTCTATGTCCTTTGACTCCTCTATGGCCACGACAATGTAATCAAAGCTTGGTGGCAAATAGCGAAGAATCTTTTCTATCACCCTTGTGTCACTCAAGCTTTCATCATTTCTCTTCATTTCATTTGAAATGGTTAAGACACGAGTGAAATAATCCGAAATGGTTTCGGATTCCTCCATTTGGAGCTTTTCGAACTCTCCTCTAAGATTTTGAAGACATACCTTTTTCACCTTGTCAATTCCTTTGAAAGCATTTTGAAGGATCTCCCACGCTTCCTTAGAAGTGGTTGCATTTGCAACTTTCTCAAACATCGCATCATCAAGACATTGATAGATGAGTGTAAGAGCACTTTGATCCTTCTTTCTTGCCTTCTGCAAATCCACCCTTTGGGCGGCATTCAATGAACTTTCATCATCAACTTTCTCAACACCTTTTTCGACAATCTCCCACACATCGTGTGAGCCGAGTAACGCCTTCATTCGAATGCACCAACTACCATAGTTATCTTTGGTAAGACGAGGAAATTGGAACAAGTTCATTGCACCTAACATCTCGATCTTCTAGCTCTGATACCACTTTGTTGGAAACACGATGGCCTTTTAGGCTTCTACTTGATGAAGAGAGGAATACTTAGAGAGCTTTTACAATGTTACTTATTACTTAAGCTTTGCTTATGTACTTTACAAATGCATCACATAACACCTATTTATACTACTCCATGGAATGTTCTAGAGACGAGATATTTCCATGGATATTCTACAACGATCTAGATACTTCCATCTAGATAATCTTAACTAGATATTTCCTAACATCAATCTAGATCTTTCTAGTAGTTATCATCTACTACAATATTCTAAACACTTCTATAGATACCATTCTACGACTTTCTAGAAGCTTCCATACCATTCTACTACTTTCTAGAAGCTTCCATACCATTCGACGACTTTCTAGAAGTGTCTTCCATATGGGCCCGGGCTAAATCAAGTTTACAATCCAACAGCTTCAACATCGAAAGCTTTGCAAAGTGGGCTTCAGTAATTACTCCTTCTAAAGAATTGTTATAAATATCAAGATCTCAGAGTTTGGTGAGTTGCCCAATAGAAACTGGAACAGTCCCATTTAACGAGTTTGAAGACACTGAAAACAGCTGCAATGAAACAAGTCTTCCAAAGGATTCTGGGATTGAACCATTCAAGTAATTCTCAGAAAGATCCAACTCTTCATCTTCCTAGAGATTCAGGGATTTGACCTGTTAATATGTTGCCCGATAAACTTAAGCCTCTCAAATTGGCCATTCTTCCCAAGGAGTCTGATGGAAAAGCACCTTTTAAACTCTGATCTAAATTCAGCCTCTCGAAAGTGTATTGGGAGCATTCTGATACATTTTTTGGCGAGTCAGTCATTTCAATACGAAAGTAATTGCGCGACACAGTCAGTTCTTTCAAGTGACACTGTCTCCAGATGCCCACATCCTCAATATGCTCAAAGTTGTTCTCTGAGAGATCAAGCCTTAAAAGGTTAGGCATGATAGGAACCGATGAATTCAACATGTTTGATGCAAGGTATAGGGATAACAGAGAACTCATGTTTATTAAAACAAATGGAAATCTGCCTTCAATTAGGTTCCAGCTAAGATCCAGGTGTTGGATGATAGAAATTGTAGTGGAATTGAGATGATTGGGAGACAGATGTGTGTTTTGGAGCCCACAATCAGACAATCGCATCTGTGGAAAATAATGGATCGTGCTTAGAAAGTTTGTAGAATTCCGTGAAAGACTAAAGTTGAAGTATGAAAGGTCCAGGAATTCTAGGGATGTCATGTTCTGAAAAAAGCCTGGAAATTGACCTTTGAAATGATTGTAGCCAAGATCTAGATGCTTAATGTTGGCAAGTGTTGTACTCGAATTACTAAGAGTACCAAGATCAGCATTTGTAAGACTACATCCTGACAAACTTAACTTTACTAAGGACGGCATCATGTAAAACACCATGTCACGGTTTTGAGCCTTACTAAGATCTACATAACTCAAGTCAAGATACTTGAGTAATGAAAGGCCAGACATCCATGACATATCATCTGACATGCTGTAACTGTTTGTGCTTGATCTGAGATCAAGAACTTTTAAATTTGAAAGATGGGTAAAGACCATAAAATAACAACTTACTTTCTCAATTTTACCGAGATGAAACACTTACTTTTTTATTAACATTTAAGCCAACGAAACTTTCAAATATTGTTCTGAGGTCAACAAAAAGATTAATTATATTAAAAATAATACTTGAAATGACTATATTACCTTTGTCTTCTTAAACTATACCCCTTATCTTCTTCCAGCTTTCTACTTCACACTTTAGTCCACCAACACCCTCTCTCTTTTTTCTCCTACAATTGAGAATCATCACCATCGTCCTTCAACCACCGTCAACCACCAATCGCCACCACTAAATCCGATCACCATCAACAACCCAAACAACTCATGCAACCCAACAACCTTCATTCAAAACCGACCCATCTTCCTTCAAACAAGTAGTCCATCTTCCTTCAAACCCTCAAATTCTCATCAACCACATGCCCTAATTCTAATCCTGAAGAAACCCAGATACCAAATGAGAAACCCAACAAAACCCTTGAAGATTTTAAGCATCAAGAAATCACAGGTCCTACTGTCGAACGTGACGTTTCGGCCCTCGGTAACGAAACCCGCCAAGTGCTCGACGAAATGTTTAAGACAATTTATGGACTTAGTAAAAGTTTAGCTCTTTTGGGGTTGTTTCAGTTGGGTTTAGTAGGGTGGATTTCGTATGTTATGACGTCGAATCCGATACCTGAAGTGTCTGTGCAGAGCATTTTGGCGTTTGGGTTGCCGTTTTCGTTGTCGTTTATGTTGAGGAGGTCATGGAAAGACATAATAGTCACAGCACTCCTTTCTCTTGTGCTCACATTGGCTTCGTATGTCGGGCCGGGGTATAGTTTAAAGGAAGATGGGTCGGTTTTGAATGAAGGTTGTTGGGTTGCATGAGTTGTTTGGGTCGTTGATGGTGAAGTAGAAAGCTGGAAGAAAAGCTGGAAGAAGATGAGGGGTATAGTTTAAGAAGACAAGGGTAATATAGTCATTTCAAGTATTATTTTTAATATAATTAGTCTTTTTGTTGACCTCAGAACAATATTTGAAAGTTTCGTTGGCTTAAATGTTAATAAAAAAGTAAGCGTTTCATCTCGGTAAAATGAAGAAAGTAAGTTGTTATTTTATGGTCTTTACCCTTGAAAGATTTCCAATGTGAGGGGGAATAACACCAGAAAAATAGGCATTGGAGAGATTGAGGTAACTTAGTTGTTTCAAAGATCCAATGAATTCAGGGATCTGGCTTCCTCGAAAATCATTAGCACTCAAGTCCAAGAATTTTAGATTCCTCAAGTGTCGTAAAGATGAGCTCACCTCGCTACCAGCTAAGCATTCTTGATCACCATCCATGTCTTCACTTCCTCTGAGATGAAGGCTATCAACTTTCCCAGTTACTTTGTCGCAGTGAACTCTTTCCCACTGGCAACAGTCATTACCAACCCATGATGACAGCATATCAGTGGCATCGTAGACACTGTGTTTGAACTTGAGTAGAGCTAATCGCTCTTGCTTAGAGCAAACTGCCGAGATATTTTGAGCACAAAAACAAGTATGTACGTTTGCAACAAAATATATATTTAAAACGAGAAGGATTAACAAAGACCAGTGATTCGCCATTTTTAGTAGTAGTAAAATGCAAAGTGTAAAGATGGGTTTAAATGATCAACAAATTAGTCCATTTAATTTATGGTGTCATAGAAGACTTGGAAGTCATTGTGGCTAGCTTGGGGCCAATGGAAAATTTATATCCACAAAATGTATTTTTTCTTATCCTGGATATATTTGGTTACATCTTACAAGTCTTCGCACGGCAAGTTTGAAGTCAGGAAAGTAAAATGCCATGATGGTTACAGGATGGAAACTATGGAGGTTAGATTTCATTAAGCAACATTTGCGGATTTTTTTCTTTTTCATATATCCACATTTATAGAATAATACTAAGCGAGCAAAATAAAGTATCTGACAACCGAACTGGTTTATATTACAAACTAGCATACTGCTTCATCAATCCTGGGGTCGTAACGTATGAGGCTTGCAGCGAATCGGGCACGTAAACACCTTTTAAGGACAGGAAACTTCTTCCCGTGCATGACTCTTTGTCTTGGTGTCCGAGTCTGTCGCTAAAGATTGTTGTCTATGAGAGCTGCTGAAGTATTATACTTGGTTTCGTTCTACGTGGCAGGTTTCATTATTGTTTCATTTAATACTCTTTTTATCGTTTAGTAGTTGATAAATGTGTAGTTTAGTAGTTGATAAATGTGTAGTGTCTCGAGTATAATTTCTATCAAACTAATTGACACAAGTAGGTGTAACTAATACTCTTAAACAACATAGTCTCAATTAATATTTATCCAACATGATCATGTTCAATTTGTAAGGGGGTAAAAATATAAAAAAGGAAACACATCAAATGGGTCGAAAGTCGTCCAATGTGTCTTGAGTCTCTTGACATATCTTCTGGATTTTTTCAAGGATTGTTGATGCCCCATCAAATGGATGAACCGATTGGTTATGTGCCGGTTAAAGATATAGTTGAGATGTGTGGTGATTGTGATATACAAAAGAAACAAAGGTTTAAGATGCATCAGAGACAGACTCGGAATTTTTGAGAGGGTGTGGCACAATTTTTTTTAATGATTATGAGAACAGAAGTTGCCATATAAATATTTTGTTAGTTAAAATTGGGGGTTGCACGTGCCCAAAAAAAGATATTTTATAAATAGTTTACACATCGTGATCTAAAATCGGGAGTGACCCGTGTCACACCCGACTCTCATGTGGGTCCGTCCCTAAGTTGCGTGGTGATTTGTGATAAGCATGGTAGAATAGTGGGGTGCGGGAAAAAAATGCATAAATCATTAAATTATGATTAGGTATATGCCTATTTTCTAATTCTTTGTAAAATTGTATACATGTTGAATTTTAGTTGGGATAAGTACAAGCTGTATGTATCTAGACTACTATAACGACTACACTTAGTGAAAACAATTTGAGGAAGAAGAGAGTATGTTTGAGAGATAGAACTTGAGAAAGTCTTAACGGACATTGTAACGCGCACTTTATTTGTGTTAATAGCCTCATTTAGATATCTATGCATTACTAAAATGTGTAAAGTTACCTGCTATAATCTATAATCCTTTTACTTGTTTCAGATCCCCAATAACTCAATTCCTCTGTCGCGTATCAGAAACCAGCGAAAATTGTACTTTTGGGATTGCTTATCAATTGTACCTGGGGTGTTTGGGATTGCTTATTACTTGCTAAATGAAAATGATTGTCTACTACTAATCATGAAGGGGAAATATTTGCTTACCACTTTGGTTTACCTGGTGCGTATTTGTTCTTTATATCTCGGTCTCGATGAATGATTCTCTAGAGGTTTGATGTTCTTTAATGTAAAGGTCTTAATAAATGCAAATAAAACTTCTACATAAGTCGAGTATGCTCATAGTTTAATACTTTTAGCTAATCAATAAGTTTTAGGTGAGAAATGTATTACAAACTTATTTATGTCACCTCAACTATTTCGAGCACAATAATCGTAACAAGTTTCTTGATCGTCTGTTGTTGCGTTCAGCAGCATAGCTTCATTTTTAGCATAACACCAAAAGAAATGAGCACTATAATATATTGTTTATTTATTTTGCACTAAAAGTTTTTCTTTTGTTAGTTTTTCATAACCCTTGATTCATATATTTGAGAAGTGTACATACCTTTGAACATACTAGCAGGTTTCCCGCGCGTTGCAGTTGCGGGTACCCTGAAATAAAATTTTCCGGTAAATCATGTATTTTAGTTTATTACGTTCTTTTGACAATAAATTTACGAATATCAAAATTTTCGTTTATCTCGTGTCCGTTCGGGCTCGAGCCCGTTGGCTCGTGTCCGTTCAGGCTCGAGCCTGTTTGGCCCGTGCCCGTTCGGGCTCGAGCCCATTTGGCCCGTTGCTCATTCCGGCTTGAATATTTGTATAATGTGATTTTTTATATGTATTGTGACATTTAATGCGGGAATTGTGTTTAAGTTGGTTGTATAATATGCTTGAAAATTTGTATTTCTTATGTAGGGAGTGTTTTAATAAGTGCATTAATTGTATTTATTGACCAGTTAGTTAATTGTATTTAATGTACATAATGTTTTATTTATTGTATTTAATGTTAGTATTAATTGTATGTTAGAATTAAATATGAGGGGAATTTCTATAAGTAGTATGATATTAAATGTCTAATTGTGTTGAATCACTTGTACTTTTAGCATTGAAATGTGTAAGGCTTAATTTTAAGTATTGTAATAATAGTAGGCCTTTGTGCATTATAAAATAGTTAGATATTGGTTTAAATTTACAACTAATTTGTTTTGAACATATATTTAGTCTTTAACAGTTCATTTATACACTAAATAAATCAAGATCTATATTCAAACTCTTAAATAAACAACTATTTTGAACATATATAACAAACACTTGTATGAAATAAGTAAATCAAGTAACTATCCACAAGGGTTATTCAAAAATACAATTATTTGCTGATTTTTGTTATTACAACGTTATAAATATAGATACCTAGCCTTATGAAATCTTCATGTCGTTTAAGATCAAGAATGTAGAACAAAACCACAAAAAATGATATCTTATGAAACTTTATGTCGTTTGAGATCAAGAAGGTACAACACAACAAGGAAAGTGACCAGTTATATGTGCTTTGGTGTATGTTATGGGCATACATAATAAACATAAATAACGTATGTAAAAATATGAAATATATAGAGGATATATGATAACTAATAAGTCTTGATATATTGTTTGTTTTTTGTGGTACAAGTTTTATTATTTATTTGCATCGTAATGCACCAACAAATATTAAATGCCTTTTATAATATTTCAAAAATTTATTCTTATCATAATATAGCATTATATTTTCTATTCATACATCTAACACATCATTTATTCACATAATATCACAAATTGATCTCTTATATAAATACTATTCAACGGTTTTAAATTTACTCTCGTGAATTTTATGGGCCAATAAACTAGTTTAATATATTAAAGTAAATAATCATATGATAATCTTAGAATATCAAATAAAAAGTCCTAAAGTCCTAATTTTAGATATGATTTAAATCAATTTGAAAATAAGTGTTATCTATGATGTCAGTATTGCAAATTTCCCTTTATAAAATTTACGTATTATTGTAATTTGACAAACTCATTCTCCGAAAAAAGTTTGTAAATAGATAGAAAGTTCTAAGAAAATTATGGAGCAGTTCTAGAAAAATGAAGGCACCATTACATTCATGCATAACAAATCGTAACAATATGCTTTCCCATGTCAAAATATATTTTCTAAATGACATGAAATCTAGCTGTTATTAGGTAGGCAGTTGTACACAAATGTCAAACATATATATAGACCGACTATGTCATTTCTTGGCAATGAAGTAAATTAAACTAATAATAATGAGCCAACTTTAATTGCTTAAATTCGTAAGTTTTGTGATTTATCGAAGAAATGTTATGAAATTTTCTTAGAAATTAACGACCCCGATCTCTCATGTCTATCCGTATCCATCACTACACTGAAGATATATGAATGCCTATATATATGACATGCAATGGTTAAGGATCAAAACACACACAAACACACAAAAGTGCAATTACATTTAGCAACGTTCACAAAAACTATCATGGCCAAGGTAATAAAACTAATCAATCACACAATGGTTTAATTTGTACAGAGGTTTGTTTTACTAATCTAATGTTGTTATTATTATGATAGAAAAAGATGGTTCTAGAAGTTGCAATGAGGTGCAAGACATGCCAGACAAAGGCTTTCCAAATTGCAGCCGAGACCCGCGGTATGTGTGTACGTTTCTTTGTGGGTGTTTGTATCAGCTTATTTTTATGGCTTAATGGACTTGTGTAAATTTGGAAAATCCATTCACTCTCACGTTTTAGGATTTTTGAGCTTATAAACAAATATAAATAAGCTATAACTTCAAATTGGTCAGCTAATGGGCCCTAGAGAGTGCTTTTATTGATTATTCCAAATTGGAGTAAAATCATAAGCAATGAAATATATAAACTAATCCAGTCACCCCTTATCCATCAATATATAACTATGTGTGTAACTGATAATTTATGCATACAGGGGTTGATTCAGTTGCGTTGGAAGGGGAGGATGCATTGAAAAATCGACTGGTTGTGATCGGTACTGGTGTCGACGTTACGGGAATGACCAAGAGCATGAGAAAGAAGGTTGGTCAAACTGAAATTAAATCTGTTAGTGACGTTGAAGAAGATGATGATTAATCTTACGTACTCTATTGTACGTCATTCATGCATATCATATTTACTTTCCACATAATATTTTGTTTTAAGTTATACTCTACATGAAACGAAGAAACATTCCATATACGACTATTCCTATTATAATGTACGTATTATAATAATTTGATCTTTTATTATTTTGGTGTTTTAAAATTTTCTCTGTGTAATACCTTTTCTTTTCTTTTCTTTTTTTTAACATACACGCGTAAATTAAAGTGTTTCACTATGATTTTTGTTTAGTTGTTTCAAATCCTTGTGTTGTGAGTTGTTTATTTTTAATGTCGTGGATAACTTGTTGACCATGTAAAGTTGTTGAGTTACAAGAGATGACGACACTCTATCTTCATTACTAATGTTGATAAAATATGAATGTATCTTTTATCTTGTGTTCATCTTAATAGTTGTAAATCCTTCCGAATGATCATGGGGTTTTAAGACATCATACATTTATTTGAAAACCACGAACGAACGTGGTACAATCATTGCACACGTAGACAAATTTGACATTTATTTAAATAACTTGGTTAATACGTTTTTCTTACATTTGAGCTTGACCTCTTCGTTATCGTTCGTTTATCTGCTTGTGTGTGTTACTATTTTATTTATCACTTTATTAAACCAAAAATTGTGCGACACCCTACTTACCAATGAATCTACAATTGATCGGGTACACTGCCCGTTAGTGTTAGTTAATAGGTAAAGTCTAGCAAAATATAAATAGTAAAATTAACTTCATTATTTATCTATACTAAACGACACATCATTTGTTCTAATAAAAATGAGTTTGATAACAAATAAAATAGCTTAATGCAGTCACAAACACGGTTCATAAAGAATGCAAAATACGTATGAACCATATTTTTTTCCTTTTCAAGTTACTGCAACACTAGCACGTGTGGTATTATGCGATGCAGTAAGAGCATCAACATCACTTATTCTGCTGTGTCATGTGATATACTTATCCACTAAACCGAATACGAACACACAATGCAACTGTTATACGTATATAGAGAGAAAATCATGAACACAAACAACATAACTAGAAGGTAAAATAACACGTAATAATGTATATAAGACCAAGTATTACGTACTTGCATTCCAGATGGCCTATGCGGATTCTCTTCCTCTCTTCATCTTGTTAACTCTTACCATCACTGCAACATATATCTTGTCATAAATCTTGTCCACGGTTTCCTCAGCAAACCTAAAAAGCGCATGTCTCCAATCTTTTCTGAACGACAAAAGTCCAATAACACCCCAAAACCCTGTTGCAAAACCACTCATTATGTCCATATAGAACAATAAAGTGATGATGAGCGATTCTTTATGCTTAGCTTCTTTTCTGTTTTTATGCATTGTTGTTTGGTCTTCATTATTGGAGCAATTCTTTGGTAATGGAGCACCACATAGGTCTCTGTTCCCGACATATATTGATGGATCCGTAAGGGTCTGCAATTGATTTCCTGTTGGAATTCGTCCGGACAAGTTGTTGTGTGACAAATTCAAATAGCACAAAAAATTCAAAGCTCCAATGCTTGGAGGGATTGGACCGGTCAACTGGTTTCCTGAGAAATCAAGAGAATTTAACACCTTCATGTTTCCAATGCTGTCTGGGATGCTGCCGTTGAGATGATTATTAGACAAATTGAGACCCAGCAATGCAGAAAGTGACATAAGCTCGACAGGTATTTCTCCGACAAGGTTATTGCTTGAAAGATCCATGCTTATGACGTATTTGAATGTTGTTGTATATTCAAGAGAAGCACCTTTCATCACCTGAATCAGATTTTCTCCATAATTGAAATTTCCATAATCTTCTACAAAAGAGCTACCGTTAATCATACCATTCAACTTTCCTAGACAATGAGGGATTGGCCCCATTAAGTTGTTGTGTGCCACATCCAAAATTTGAAGATATGAATTATTGCACAAAGATCGAGGAATACTTCCAGTGAAGTTATTATTGTGTAGCCTGAAAACTATCAAATTTGTTAAGTTTTCTCCAATCCATTCCGGTATGTTCCCAGAAAACCCGTTATCACCCAAATCTAAGATATGTAATTCTTGTAAATTCCCCAATTCTCGAGGCAGCTCACCAGTGAAATGATTGTTGTTCAAGTTTAGCCTACTTAACATTGATGATTTTGGTAATACAGAACTTGGAATGACACCAGATAACTGATTTGAGCTAAATTGCATGGTAACCAAGTTCGGCATATTCCCAAGACATTCAGGAATTCTCCCAGTTAACCTATTTCTAGAAAGATCAAGATATTTCAAATCGGCCCTTCTGCACAATGAAATAGGAATTGACTCATTGAAAAGGTTATCTTGCAATAATAGTGCTTTAGAATAATAACCATCTGATACATCAACAGATCCTTCATTAGGAAGGTTTGTTACAGGTCCGCTGAGTTTATTGTGAGAGAGATCTAAGAAATCAATGACGGGCATCTTCCTAAACCATGTCGGCAAAGGTCCTGTAATACTAGCATTAGACAACCTTAAACCTTTGAGTTTCTTTTGTGTTCGGAGCCACTGTGGAAATCCATTTATAATCTTGCTGGAACTGAGATCAGCATATATCAATTGAAATGGTGGTTTCCACTCACGTGAAACATTGAATGTCAGCTTACTGTTAGAAGAGGTAATTAAGAGCTTCAACATCGAAAGCTTTGCAAAGTGGGCTTCAGTAATTACTCCTTCTAAAGAATTGTTATAAATATCAAGATCTCTGAGTTTGGTGAGTTGCCCAATAGAAACTGGAACAGTCCCATTTAACGAGTTTGAAGACACTGAAAACAGCTGCAATGAAACAAGTCTTCCAAAGGATTCTGGGATTGAACCATTCAAGTAATTCTCAGAAAGATCCAACTCTTCCAATAATCTTAATCTTCCCAGAGATTTAGGGATTTGACCTGTTAATATGTTGCCCGATAAACTTAAGCCTCTCAAATTGGCCATTCTTCCCAAGGAGTCTGATGGAAAAGCACCTTTTAAACTCTGATCTAAATTCAGCCTCTCGAAAGCGTATTGGGAGCATTCTGATACATTTTTTGGCGAGTCAGTCATTTCAATTCGAAAGTAATTGCGCGACACAGTCAGTTCTTTCAAGTGACACTGTCTCCAGATGCCCACATCCTCAATATGCTCAAAGTTGTTCTCTGAGAGATCAAGCCTTAAAAGGTTAGGCATGATAGGAACCGATGAATTCAACATGTTTGATGCAAGGTATAGGGATAACAGAGAACTCATGTTTATTAAAACAAATGGAAATCTGCCTTCAATTAGGTTCCAGCTAAGATCCAGGTGTTGGATGATAGAAATTGTAGTGGAATTGAGATGATTGGGAGACAGATGTGTGTTTTGGAGCCCACAATCAGACAATCGCATCTGTGGAAAATAATGGATCGTGCTTAGAAAGTTTGTAGAATTCCGTGAAAGACTAAAGTTGAAGTATGAAAGGTCCAGGAATTCTAGGGATGTCATGTTCTGAAAAAAGCCTGGAAATTGACCTTTGAAATGATTGTAGCCAAGATCTAGATGCTTAATGTTGGCAAGTGTTGTACTCGAATTACTAAGAGTACCAAGATCAGCATTTGTAAGACTACATCCTGACAAACTTAACTTTACTAAGGACGGCATCATGTAAAACACCATGTCACGGTTTTGAGCCTTACTAAGATCTACACAACTCAAGTCAAGATACTTGAGTAATGAAAGGCCAGACATCCATGACATATCATCTGACATGCTGTAACTGTTTGTGCTTGATCTGAGATCAAGAACTTTTAAATTTGAAAGATTTCCAATGTGAGGGGGAATAACACCAGAAAAATAGGCATTGGAGAGATTGAGGTAACTTAGCTGTTTCAACGATCCAATGAATTCAGGGATCCGGCTTCCTCGAAAATCATTAGCACTCAAGTCC
Source organism: Artemisia annua (assembly GCA_014162995.1). NCBI lineage: Eukaryota > Viridiplantae > Streptophyta > Magnoliopsida > Asterales > Asteraceae > Artemisia > Artemisia annua. The sequence continues at coordinate 162,953 of LBNU01004459.1, read as the reverse complement.
AAGAATTTTAGATTCCTCAAGTGTCGTAAAGATGAGCTCACCTCGCTACCAGCTAAGCATTCTTGATCACCATCCATGTCTTCACTTCCTCTGAGATGAAGGCTATCAACTTTCCCAGTTACTTTGTCGCAGTGAACTCTTTCCCACTGGCAACAGTCATTACCAACCCATGATGACAGCATATCAGTGGCATCGTAGACACTGTGTTTGAACTTGAGTAGAGCTAATCGTTCTTGCTTAGAGCAAACTGCCGAGATATTTTGAGCACACAAACAAGTATGTATGTTTGCAACAAAATATATATTTAAAACGAGAAGGATTAACAAAGACCAGTGATTCGCCATTTTTAGTAGTAATAAAATGCAAAGTGTAAAGATGGGTTTAAATGATCAACAAATTATTCCATTTAATTTATGGTGTCATAGAAGACTTGGAAGTCATTGTGGCTAGCTTGGGGCCAATGGAAAATTTATATCCACAAAATGTATTTTTTCTTATCCTGGATATATTTGGTTACATCTTACAAGTCTTCGCACGGCAAGTTTGAAGTCAAGAAAGTAAAATGCCATGATGGTTACAGGATGGAAACTATGGAGGTTAGATTTCATTAAGCAACATTTGCGGATTTTTTTCTTTTTCATATATCTACATTTATAGAATAATACTAAGCGAGCAAAATAAAGTATCTGACAACCGAACTGGTTTATATTACAAACTAGCATACTGTTCCATGTCCAATCAAATACAAGTTTTATATTAACTTGTATCTTCGTCAATATCATCTTTTATGGTAAAATTAGGGGGTGCTGATCCTTATTTGGACAATTCGAATCGTCCAGAACAATTTAGATTTGACTATATGTTATGCAGATTTTGGTGTTTTGGATTGGTTATGGTACAACATCATCAATCAACTGAACCACATCTTAATGAAATCGTTCGTAACTGCCGACAACATTTATTGGAAGAATTGCTAGTAACTGATCGACAATGTTGTCTGTTCATAATCCTACACTAGTGACAAAGAACATGTTGCCTGTGTATTATCTGCAAATTATTAATAAGTTTCAACCCAGTTGGTAGTATTCAGCAATTTCAGTAAAGTGTGAGGAGAGAATAAACATTAAAATTCTTGATGCAAAATGACTTCTCACCTTGGACAAGCATTAATCAAATCAAATGAAACCTTAGTAGTTCTTCATGTCAAAAGTTAAACATTTTGAAGATCGAATACATCGTAACATATAAGATTTTCATATTATTTCAGTTGTGGGACCCCTAGCATCTATACTTCTCTATTGGGGTCAATGTGAACTTATTGAAATGTAGTGGTCAAATCGAAAGTTTGATGTCGCTAACCGATACTAGTTCTTGTAAGTGAGCTGGGCTATGCCTTGTGATAGCTATATGCTACTAAGCTAAAGCAAGTTTCTGCAATTGACTTGTCTTGGTCGAGTATTCGAGCATCAGTTGAAGAAATTTGCTGTAAATAATGTAAGAATTTGTTTAACGTAAACAATAACTAAATATAAGAAGTTAGACATAAAATTAAATGGATGGTTACGCAAGGAACTGGCGCCATCTCATCAGAATTGTGGTCAGAAAATTAAATATTAGACAAATTAAAAACAGTTTATCAATTAGCAAACCTCTCCTTTTTTTCACATTGATGTGGCTGGTCATTTTCTCTATTATTGGATACTATATCTTGTAGCCATCTTATCTCAGTTGATTACTAGTATTTAATTCTGATATTGAATATAATATAAGCATAGTCGAATACTCAAAGACCCCGGCCTTTACATAACCCTCAACTCAGTCGATGACACGATTCCTAGAGTTTTAGACAATTACAACTGAGCCCGAATATAGAACTTATGCCAACATATGCTCTGTTTGAATATAATTTATGAGAGTGAGCTGGTTAGTATTTAGTCAAAACAGGGTAGTTGTCAGCTGGTTAATTTTCGATGTAATATGCTCAAAAAGTTGTCATATTATGTCGTTATAAGGCTCAGTTAATGGTCAGAATATGGTAGTTGTCAAGGTATTATGTTACAAATGGTCATAGTATGTTGTTCTGATGCTCGAGTTAGAAAGGAATAGTGACAGATCCGTGTAGTCTTTTAGAAAAATCTGTTTGTTTGGCTACAACTAGCAAATTATATTTCCAAATATAATAGCTATTAACTTATGTCTGTTATACAGGGTAAAGTGATAAACGTAGCATTGAAAACATCTTTAATATGATCCCCAATATTGATCATACTAATGAGTTTGTTAGAAAAGACATTATTAGCTGGCTAAAATGGCTACAACACAATTTTGTTTTTAGGATTTTCGTTTTGATTTTGCAAAAGGGTAATGTCATAAAGATGTGTATATTTTTTTTTACATATAGTGGTTATCTGATACTTATTGTTATTCATCACCCATTTATTTATGTTCTACATAGAGTACATTGATCGTGCAAAGCCAATATCTTCTGTTAGACAATACTCTGACTCATTTAACTACAACCGAACCAATGTATTTACTCTTGGAAAAAGAATTTATTATAATATGTTAATAATTGAAATATAGGCGGCTCGGTTGAACAACACGCCAAAACGTGGTTGATTCAAAATAATGAATTTTCTCGATGTGTCGAAATAGGCCGGTTCAGGTTGGGCTACTTCGAAATACCATCTGTTTAAATCTTTAAATTTCTTTATAAATATTTTTTTGTCAAGTATGATTTTAAAATTGTATTACATCAATAATTTGTTCAATATTGTACAGTTAGCTTTTCCTCAGTTTTTTGCTTGACTAATTAAGAGATAAGTTTGATAATGAATATGTGGGTGATGATTTAACATGAAACTCTCTTTTACACATATAAAAGAGAATCAAATTGCAGTATAAAATAACACTAGATAAATGTCTTTTTCGACTTATTGCCTTATTTCCTTTTCTTATGTCCAGCTTATTAGAACACAAAGGAGGTAAGGTTTATAATTCTCACATATTTCTTTTGTAAATTAAAGTTATTGCTAAAAAGTTTATATGTATCGTTATCGACTAAAGTTAAAGATTCGATATTACCTATGGAGGAAATTGTGGTTGTTATTCTTGATGATTATGGAGGATCAGGCATGCTTCCTCAACGTGGTAACCTCTATGGTAGATTAACACATTTTCTTTTCTAAACTTATATTATAAAGATTTGATATTAAATATACTTTTGTAGAGTTGGCAAAACTTGCAGGTTTGGTAACAAATCAATATGGGTTTGGGCCAAATTAGGCTGGTCGGGTTGGTCAATTAACAGCTTTTCTTTTTTAAACTTTTAACGTAAATTAGGTATCTACCCGTTCGATGGGCGGTTTACGTAATAGCTGATTAAAATCGTAAAAATGTGTTTAAGATTCAATATACACTAATTATAGCAGAATGCACACATTTATGACGGGTGATATTAAAGGAGTCTTACATGTTTGTGAATTCATATTTAATAATAGTTTATATATGAAATCAATAAGAAAAAGGTTTGAGTTACTACTAAGTAATCATGTGTTAGAGTTGTTGTTTATAAAAAGATGTTCTAAACGGTTTGTTCAATTAACAAAAAGACATAATATCTTGTTTTGTTCTAACTTATTATAGTTTGTCTGAAATAAATTAAAGTATCGTTTAAAAAACATACTCTATGAATCCGTGTGTTCTAGTAACAATTTTGTATTTTATATTTGAATTTAGAAAAACTTAAAGTTTGATAATTGTAAACTCATCATCTGTGCTTTATAAAATTAGGCCCTAGATTAATATATAAATATACATTACAAAACGGGTCAATGAAAACAAACTATGATTGGTTCAAGATTGGCATACAACCTGAACAAAGTTTATGTACATTTCATTTCTGGTTAATTAAATATTAGTTAAAATATAATTCAACCCGTAAATTAACATTAAAGTATCCCAAATAAAAAGCACCAAATATCCAATTCGATTAACACTAAAAAAAAAACATTAAGAACAATCCAGTTTTTCTAGCGAAAAAGAAAGACCAATAAGAAAACACAAATACATATAGAACAACGTTTGAATGATATATTCCTGCATTATTCGGTGTCCTTCCAATACTTACTTGATTTCATGCTATACGCCCTTTCCCTAAACATATTTAAAGAACTCATTATGTTGAGTTGTAAGAATTATGAAACTAATGAATTTTATGTGATTTAAATTTAAATATTCACAGACTGTGATGCAACTATATCACTGAACATGTTGATTAGAACGTGATCATCCGAAATGCGTGACACAATATTAAGTATAACATGTGTTATGGTTAGTCTAAGGTAATCTAAATAACTATTATTTTCTAATCATGTCATATAGAAATTTTGTCAATATGTTTTAGACCTAAAATAATGAAAAATTGGTACTTCATTTAATCCACGATCTTATTGTAAATTTGTATGATGAAATAATATGGTTTTTCTAAGTGTTGTGCTGGTGCAAACTTATAAATGGTAAACGAACACAATTGTTTTCTTAAATAGCTTTACTTGGATAAAATTTAATAAGCATCACAAATTTTAGGAGAATGATCTTCGCTTAATATGGATTATCAACACAAAGCTAGTTATATTCACACTATACTCGTCTTTTTTTTATTTATTTAACTTTTACTTTTCACCCATAAATTTATACAATATAAGTTAGATTTCATAACAATATCGGGTAAATACCATCGGAACGTAGGAGAAAAAGCCTTGTTAATACCAACTAAAACGTGAATATGGTAATTTCAATTCATTTGACGCCTCCAAATAAACAATTAAAGTGAGTAAATAGTTCGTTCAATAGATAAAAAAATACACATGATACATAAACTACATAATTGTTAAAAAAAGTCGATCATGCGATACAATGAAACATTCTTTGCACGGCATTTTAAAGGCTTCTGCTATGGACTTGCACGTCCCAAACCCATATTGGTTACTTCATGTAGGTTTCAATATCCATTTCAATGGTCATTTCCTGAAGAGATGTTGTGATGTATTCGATCAGTATAAGGATCCTCACACTAATCATCATACGTGAAAGCAACATCTCAGTTATTGCATATTTGTTCATCACTATAGACATCCATATTATAGGGTCATTGATCATATTAGTAAGCCCGCCCCAAGATGAGTGTTCTCCTACTCCGATTTCCTCCCTTCTACGCCCTGACTTTCAAACACCATAGATGTAAACACACTTGCTAGGTAGTATGTACACAATTTCCAAAAACTGATGGGCAAGATACTTGGAGGGGTGACACTGCCTTTAAATCTCTTTATCCTCGAATATATGCAATGGAAACTTGTAAGAACATTAATGTTGCTTCCAAATTGGCTCATGATAACTTGGGTTTCTCTTTACGTCGTATCCCTAGAGGTGGTGTTGAGCTCGAGCAATTCAATGATATGTCGAATTCCCTAGTAGGTTTCCAGCTTCCCGCCATGAAAGATAGGTGGGTTTGGTCCTTAACGGGATCGGGTGATTTTTCGGTTGCTTCGATTCGTAAATTTGTCGATGATCATCTGCTCCCTGATGTTTCCTCCAAATTTTGTTGGAGAAAGATTGTCCCAATCAAAGTTAACATTCTTGCCTGGAAAATCAAATTAGATTATTTGCCCACTCGGTTTAATCTTTCTAGAAGTGGGCTAGATATTCATTCTATTCTATGCCCCATTTGTGAGAACCATACCGAAACTTCTAGCCATATTTTTTTCACTTGTTCTATGGCGAGAGATATTCTCAGTAATATCGCCTCTTGGTGGGATGTTAGACCTCCTCAGGTCGCTTCTTTTGAGGAATGGAAGGTTTGGATAGCGACTTTAAATCTTTCTTCTAATCGTAAGCACATTTTTGAAGGTGCTATTTATACTGCTTGGTGGACGATATGGAATTTTCGGAATAAGCTGTTATTTGGATCAACCACTCCTTCCAAGGCGGTTCTTTTTGATGACATTGTGGCTCGTTCTTTTCAATGGTGTAAACATAGGGGTAGATTCAATTTCAATTGGATAGATTGGCTTAAAAATCCTTATCTTGTAACCATGTAACTTTTGTTTGTCTAGCTCCTTGCTAGTTTTAATAATTTCAGCTGTTCAAAAAAAAAGTTACCTCAGAATCGACAAATATGGAATTTTAATTTTATCCAATGGGTTGAATTACATAAGCCCATAAATAACATAACGTGTTACATTTACCGGTGAAGTGATAATAGACAGACTTACACGAACATTTATCATCCCAAAATCAAAGAAACATATTTGTCGAGCTAAACACTATGGTAATAGACTGACTAACCCAACTTTAGAGTTGTATACATGTTGAAATTTAGTATAACGACTACCCTTAGTGAAAACAATTTGAGGAAGAAGAGAGTATGTTTAGGTATATGATTAGGTATATGCCTATTTTCTAATTCTTCGTAAAGTTGTATGCATGTTGAAATTTAGTTGGGATAAGTAAAAGCTGTATGTATCTAGACTACTATAACGACTACACTTAGTGAAAACAATTTGAGGAAGAAGAGAGTATGTTTGAGAGATAGAACTTGAGAAAGTCTTAAGAGACATTGTAACGTGCATTCTTTATTTGTGTTAATAGCCTCATTTAGATATCTATGCATCACTAAAATGTGTAAAGTTACCTGCTATAATCTATAATCCTTTTACTTGTTTCGGATCCCCAATAACTCCATTCCTCTGTCGCGTATCAGAAACCATCGAAAATTTTACTTTTGGGATTGCTTATTAATTGTACCCGGGGTGTTTGGGATTGCTTATTACTTGCTAAATGAAAATGATTGTCTACTACTATACTGATCATGAAGGGGAAATATTTGCTTACCACTTTGGTTTACATGGTGCGTATTTCTTCTTTATATCTCCGTCTCGATGAATGATTCTCTAGAGGTTTGATGTTCGTTAATGTAAATGTCTTAATGGATGCAAATAAAACTTCTACATAAGTCGAGTATGCTCATAGTTTAATATTTTACACTGTGTTCTTTAGTTTTTCTTTGAAAGAAAATGAATGATAAGTAAAGAAGGAGAATAAAAGAGATAGGAAAGGAAATAAATTTAGTATTTAGTTTTGTGTTCTTGAGTTTAAATGAAAGAAAGAAAATGAAAATAAAAGTATGCTTTTTTACGTGGGACCCAGGCGTAGGTTTATAGAAATTTATGATTATGCCATTTCAATTGTTTGGATAAGCTTTTTTATTAGCGGCAATTAGGTCAATTTATAAAATGAAGACTACTTTATTTCACTTTCACCCCAATTTTGGGATGAAAGTATCTTGTCCAAAAACACCTTACTTTCTTCCATTTACTTTACTTCCATATTTTAAAAAAATCTTGAAAACACCAAAGTTTAATTGTTTCTTTCACTTTCATTTACATTCACTTCTAAAACAAACTCTAGAACATAGTGTTTGCTAATCAATAAGTTTTAGGTGAGAAAGTGTATTACAAACTTATTTATGTCACCTCAACCACTGACGAAGCCAGACTTTTATACATGGATGGGCCAATATATACATAGCAATTAACCGATTGAATATCTTCACTCTGGTGGGATTAGATATGGTATTGTTGTTGTTGTAATTAATCGATTAAATATCGTTGCTAAAAAGTAATTTTACAAGATAACTTGCACATAAAACTATAAGGGTACTCACAGTGGGTCGAAAAAATTCGGTCGTGAATATGGGTCGACCGATTAGCAAATCGGTTGAGCCCACTGTGAGGCTATGTTGGAACAACGGTCGCCAGCCAAATTTTTTGCCTATGATCGGTTGGAAATTCGACCGAGTTTCACACTTGAAAAAGCTTGCCAAAAAAATGAACATTTGTATTTTAGTTGCTATATTTAAGTTTGAAACAAGAATAAAAAAAAATGACCCGAAGTAAAAAANTTGTAAACTTCTTCACACAGCCAAACAAATCCAAAATTATATCAAAAAACAAGCAGAGAAAGACGACAAGGAACGCCAAGAGGCTATTATCAAAGTGATTGAAAAGTTTGAACTAGCAAAGGCACTCAAAAGACGTTTGAGAGAACGATACGTTGAGTGCAACGACATATCGGAAGAACGCCAAGCTGTGATCGATCAGTTTCTTTACGATGAATATCGTAAAGACGCTGCCGTTACTAAGACTTTGTGGTCTTGTGTGAATCAGATACAAGACCAAATCTCCAACAAGATACGTTGGGCTAATAAACTAGTTTAATATATTAAAGTAAACAATAATAGGGGTAATCTTAAAATATCAAATAAAAAGTCCTAATTTTAGATATGCTATGAATTTAAATCAATTTGAAAATTTGTTATCTATGATGTCAGTATTGCAAATTTCCCTTAATAAAATTTACGTATTATTGTAATTTGACAAACTCATTCTCCGAAAAAAGTTTGTAAATAGATAGAAAGTTCTAAGAAAATTATGAAGCAGTTCTAGAAAAATGAAGGCACCATTACATTCATGCATAACAAATCGTAACAATATGCTTTCCCATGTCAAAATATATTTTCTACATGACATGAAATCTAGCTGTTATTAGGTAGGCAGTTGTACACAAATGTCAAACATATATATATATATATATATATATATATATATATATATATATATATATATATATATATATATATATATAGACCGACTATGTCATTTCTTGGCAATGAAGTAAATTAAACTAATAATGAGCCAACTTTAATTGCTTAAATTCGTAAGTTTTGTGATTAATCGAAGAAATGTTATGAAATTTTCTTAGAAATTAACGACCCCGATCTCTCATGTCTATCCGTATTCACTACACTGAAGATATATGAATGCCTATATATATATGACATGCAATGGTTAAGGATCAAAATACACACAAACACACACAAGCGCAATTAACTTTAGCGACGTTCACAAAAACTATCATGGCCAAGGTAATATAATTAATCAATCACACAATGTTTTAATTTTTATAGAGGTTTTTTTTTACTAATCTAGCTACTGTTGTTATTATTATGATAGAAAAAGATGGTCTTAGAAGTTGCAATNCATTTTGATCCGACCCCGAAACGCCTTTTGTTGCTTTACAATGATTATTCGTGTGCTTCTTCAACGTAGAGTTCCCCGATGAAGAGATATAAGTGTTACAAGCCTTACAACGAGCCTTTTTTGAACCATCCGAAAACTTAACCAAGTCGAAATGACACCAAATTTCTTGGTTTCGGGTTGTTTTTTCAATCGAAACTTCAAACGGTTGGTTTGTAGAACCTTGAGCTTGAGAAGCGGCATTATTTGATGATGTTGGTTGAGATTGAGAAGCTTGGTTTCTTCTTGACATTTTTGATCAAGTTTGTGAGCAATTTTTGAGTGTTTTTATTGAATTTGATTGTTATGATTCAACCAAAGTCATGGATGGTATTTATAGAAATGTTTAGGAGGTAATAATGGGACAAAATGTGGGATATTCCCGTTAGAAAACGGGCAAAAAGTCAGAAAAACGGGCATATGAACGTTGGTGCAGCCCACTGTGAAAGAAATGCATAAAAAGAGAAAAGAGACGTTGGAACCGGTTCGGATCCGGTTCCCAAGAACCGGATCTCGAACCGGTGTTAAAATATCCGGTTTCGAACCGGTTCGAGCAGCAGAAACATGGAACCGGATAGGATTCGCCGGATAATCGTGGAACCGGGACCGGATCTTGCCGGAACCGGTGTTGACCGGATTCGGATTCGGATTTTTTTCCGGTTCCGGTTCAAGAACCGGCTTTGATGGCCATCTCTATATATAGACCGACTATGTCATTTCTTGGCAATGAAGTAAATTAAACTAATAATGAGCCAACTTTAATTGCTTAAATTCGTAAGTTTTGTGATTAATCGAAGAAATGTTATGAAATTTTCTTAGAAATTAACGACCCCGATCTCTCATGTCTATCCGTATCCATCACTACACTGAAGATATATGAATGCCTATATATATATGACATGCAATGGTTAAGGATCAAAATACACACAAACACACACAAGCGCAATTAACTTTAGCGACGTTCACAAAAACTATCATGGCCAAGGTAATATAATTAATCAATCACACAATGTTTTAATTTTTATAGAGGTTTTTTTTTACTAATCTAGCTACTGTTGTTATTATTATGTTAGAAAAAGATGGTCTTAGAAGTTGCAATGAGGTGCAAGACATGCCAGACAAAGGCTTTCCAAATTGCAGCTGAGACCCGCGGTATGTGTGTGCGTTTCTTTGTGTGTGTTTGTAATCAACTTATTTTATGGCTTATGGACTTATGTAAATTTGGAAAATCCATTCAATCTCACGTTTTAGGATTTTTGAGCTTATAAACAAATATAGATAAGCTATAACTTCAAATTGGTCAGCTAATAAGCCCTAGATAATGCTTTTATTGATTCTTCCAAATTGGAGTAAGATCATAAGCAATGAAATATATAAACTAATCCAGTCACCCCTTATCCATCAATATATAACTATGTGTGTATGTATGTGATAAAGTCAGATAAGATAATTTATGCATACAGGGGTTGATTCAGTTGCGTTGGAAGGGGAGGATGCATTGAAAAATCGACTGGTTGTGATCGGTACTGGTGTCGACGTTACAGGAATGACTAAGAGCATGAGAAAGAAGGTTGGTCACACTGAAATTAAATCTGTTAGTGACGTTGAAGAAGATGATGATTAATTTTACGTACTCTACTGTATGTCATGCATGCATATCATATGTACGTTCCATATAATATTTTGTTTTAAGTTATACTCTACATGCAAGCAAGAAACATTCCATATCTATTCATATTGTAATATAATTATAATAATTTGATGTTTGATTATTTTGGTGTTTTAAAATTTTCTCTGTGTAATTCCCTTTTTTTTTTTCTAATTAACACACACGCGTAAATTAAACTGTTTCACTATATTTTTGTTTAGTTGTTTCAAATCCGTGTGTTGCGAGTTTTTTAATTTTAATGCCTTGGATAAGTTGTTGAGTTACAAGAGATGACGGCACTCTATCTTAACGAGGTGTTGCACCCACGCGTTGTGGCAGTTTTTTTTTTTTTTTTTTTTTTTTTTTTTTTTTTTTTTTTTTTTTTTTTTGTTTTTTTTTTTTTTTTTTTTTTTTTTTTTTTTTTTTTTTTTTTGTCATGATTTAGCACTCAAAGCTAAAACAACAAATGATAAAGGAAGAATAAACATATATGTGAATGTGGTAAATGCGGCAAGATTTAAACGAATTGCATCATATATAGTTAACAAACAATGAGAAAAAGTGCTACTGTCATTGGCACTAATGACAATTGCAAATATGTTGGAAAAAAATCATATACTGTATTTGTGTATGAATCTGTACACCCATATTTTTGTTATATATTCTTCTAGCCCAAGAATTGGTAATAATGTACAAAGAACTTCATGAGCACATGTACGTCCTTATGACTCATCTGAAAACCCGTGGTTTTAAGTAAATCGACATCTCCTACACTATACATCAGCTGCAAAATGTTGGTTTGACCGTTCTTCGTAGCAAAAAGTTGATTCCCAATACTGGTACACGTTATGAGAAGCATCAAGATATTTGTATATGGACGTAGGGCCTGTCGTGATAAAGCATATTATTAATAATCTATATTAATATTCAAAAAATTGTATTAATAAGCTATACCCAGAAAATTATCTATGGATAATGAACTTCAACATGTTCCACACACAATTTAAAAACAATACTTGAGCCTTCCTTTCTTCTAATACCAGGTGGGTCACTGTATACAAATAAAATAGAAAGTTACCTTTGTTTTAAATTCAAGTAAAAGACACATATAATATGTGGTGAAGTTGACAGCTAAGCCGTCGTTAGACATGGTTACGCACAAAGCACAGAATGACTTCCAATCAGATCGCAGCAAACAGCATAGGTATACCGTATACCCAAATGGTGCAAACCAAGAAACACATTATCAATATGGTAATCAGATTAATGAAAGCTAGAAACTTACAAATAGTCTTGGAATAGCTGCCATGACAAATAGCACTTCTTCCTTCGCAGCCGCACTTTCACCCAATAAGAGAAAACATGAAACATAAGTTAACAAATGTCAGCAAGGCAAGCATCAGCAAACGGTAGAAAACATCAGCAAACATGTGTGAGTATGTAACCTAATAGTTTGTCCCGTCAAAACACAAAGATCACAGAGAACAACAAAGAATACCCTCATTTGCAAGAAATAGTCTGATGTAGTTGGTAAAGATATGTGCAATATGTGCTTCCAAAGAAAACACATCAGACTTTGCAAAATATGTAATGGTTCACATACTTTTCAGAAACCACAAAACATACACATTTCTTCAATATATGTAAATATAGAAGCAAAAGCAAATACTGGCCATGGATGCAAGTATGCAACCAAGGACGAACCCAGGATTTTTAAGAGGGTGTTGCACAAAAGAAATGTTAGGCTAACTAAAGTTACACTAAGAAACAACGAAAGTAACAAAAATTCTTTTGGGGTTGCACATACCATAAAAACAGCAGTTTTGAAATCTTTTTGCACTTCGTGACCTAAAATCGGGTGTAGCCTGTTGGTCCCAAAGTGAGTCTGATGCGCGTGGGATTGCTTACGCACTTTGTTTTACCTCTTAAGGGATCTCAAGAGGCTTACAATCCCCACCAGGCAGTGTACCTGACCGATGTAGTATAGTGTAGTGGCAAGTACCGGGGGATTGATCGTTCTCTCACAGGGAATAGTGTTCGTTAGGTTAAAGACTACTCTAATTAAGGTCTAAGGGTGGAGGATGATTATTTTTGTATTTTTATGTTTTTTAGAAAGCAGTAAAATCTCGTTTTTGAAGGAGTGGGCGGAATTAGTTGCTAGTCAACTAACCCAAGTTATCTACTTATGCAATTAAATTAAAGTTTTGAGAAAACAATGGTGGGGAAAGTAGTGTTTACTTAGATTTCATTACTCCCTAACTATCTTTTACCATGTAATTAGTATGTTGAGTTTGCGTGGATGACGGGTGTATTCCTAACAAGTCGTAGGGAGTGCGTTCAATTCCCTAACTCTATAAGCTCCTACCTCACTCTATGACGATACGTCAAGTATCCTATCATAAGCTCACCGATAGCAACCTACGCATGAAATACTACCTTAAAATCGATTAACGCACATACGATTCACGTTTCCTAAGACGTTCAAGCTTGTTACCGTATAGGAGGTTAGCCAGTTTTCTTAAGTCTAACGTAGATGAAACATTCATCCAAATCACAATCACAACATACACATCACATGATAATCAATAGTTAGGTTTCATTAGATCTAAGCAAACACAAGTTAATTTAGCCTAGCATGTTAAAGGAAAGAAAAGCACAAACATAAATCATACAACACATAGACATATTGTATGGATTGAATGAAGACTTATCTTAGATTAAACATGCAAGTTAGAGGGGTAAAAGTACCCTCTAAGGTCTGTGATACACGAGCTAGGGTTTAACCCTTAAGTTCTCCACCAAGTTCCTCTTTTAAAACAATAAAAATCGTCCTATATATATAGATAATACGGGCTGACGGCGTCAGCCCAAGGTGTGACGCCGTCACGCCGACGATTAGGGTTTTGTGATGGCCTTCTTGACGTCGTCACGCCGCCTTGTTCCAGATCTGACGGCCTTCCCTGACGCCGTCACCAAACTAGGCCAAAAACTCTCTGGCCCGTCATGAGTAACTTCCAATTTCTTCACTTCATTTGTTCCTGACGTCGTCACGTTGAAGCTTGTGACGCCGTCACCTTCTGTGCACTTTAGGGTCTTTTGAGATTTTGTTGTTTTCCGCACTTTTTCACTCCGAAAACGCCCGAAAATGCTTCTTTTGTGATTTTCTCCTCAAAAGTACCTAAAATGAGAAAAGAAACGACTTTGGGTGAAATCCGATCCAATAATATACGAATTAGGACTCAAACTGACCCCTAAAAACGTAACATTTTTCGTCTCATCAGAGTCGATATATGAAATTGCAATAATTAAATAACTATTAATCGTCTAACATATAAACGTTACATATGTTCACGTATATATACTAGTCGAATGGGTATGACCCAAAAGACAGATTGTTCGAAGGTCATGAACCAAGAGACACAACCATTCGGTAAAAACTAACTTTCTGAAAATAACTACTTTAACTACCAACCGAAATAAATAACATTCGGTTATATACTTTCTATTCGGCAACTTTAGTCCTTCAAGTTATATAGAGAAGTAACATCGAGATTATATGTTCACATTCTCCTCCGAGGCGCTTCGATAGAAGATCAGTTATCAGTCTAGTTTGACACCTTGTTCTCAACTGAACTAGTAGACAGACGCCTCTGGGCATTTCTCAAAAGAGTTAGATCCGCCTAATCAATGTAGTAGTTCAGCTACCACGTATATCTTTAGTTTATGTTGTAGCAACGGTTATTGCTCTGGTTACGAATGACCCAATCTATCTATGGCAACCCAACAATTCTCTAAAAGCAAGGACAATTAGCTACGTTCCAATGAAGCACATTCCAACAATTACCTAGCCCGGTAGGTGGACACTAGACTAGAAAGGACAACAAACACACAACTCAACACAACATTACAAAGTTAACTAACAACATATTAAGTTAACAAAAGACATAGAACAACATTAAAGATAACAATGAAAAGTGATGTGAACAGAATTCTGCCATAGATTAGCTATTACAGTAACAGAACCATCCGCTCTCCTATAGGCTAAACCCTCTTTGAATGATTATTGAGCTACCCTACTTCTCTTAATACCAAGCAGGTAATCTTGATCGTTGCTTCGTCCTAAGTCTTGAACTCCGAGCATTTGTCGCATAGTCACGAACTTCAGTCTTGGTAAGTGATAACACTCAAAGTTAACATGTTTTTAGTCGCGTTATTGTTGGTTTTTCATATGGAAATTGATTATATTTGTATATATTTGTTACTTAATCGTGGAAAAGTGTTTATACATGCAAATATAGCCAAAAGCAGGAAAAAATGATTAAAAGATGAAGAAATGAAGTGATCATGCACATTTGGAGAGTTTCGAGAAGAAGGAAAAGAGAGAAACGATGCATGGACAAAAGGATTTGATAAAGGCAAGCTTACTACACATATTTATCAAGGAAATATCAAGTTCTAATGAATAAAGTCATGCCACGAAGAAAGACAACACATGCAACGTGAAACGACAAAGAGAAGACAAAGAAACCATTTCCAGATGGCATCCAACCGATCGGATGCAACCCGCATCCGATTCAGTTGGATCTGACCAAAACACCACCATCCGATCGGATGGAGCTCAAACCGATCGGATGGGTGGTGACTGCTGTTACAAGTTTTGCATTTATGGACGAATTTACTCCCCATAATCATGAGTGGCTGATCATTTCTGCATATTAACTCTAGAGGGACGTTTTTACTTGAAGGATAAGAGTCATTAGGCTATATAACGACTACTTAGGGTCTAGATTACATGTACCATCAAATATCTACCAAAGTGTTACATCAAATATTATTAGTTAATCTTATATTGCCTGAAAGTTTACTAAGTGTTGTTAAAACGTCCAGAAAGTGTTGAGTTCGAGTCTCAATCCTTTGTTCGAGTTTGGAGTTGTTTACTTACGTTAGTGAAACAATTGGGAAAGTGTGGTTGCTATAGTTCCGCGTATTTTGTCATTGTAATTCTCAAGCTAGGTACACCTTGATACTTATAATGAACAATTGTTACTTTAAGTTTAATGAAAGTTTTCTTGATTACTTGTGTTTTAATACGATTGCTATGGAGTAATTTGTGATATACTTGTGTGTATGATGTGATTGGTTATGGAGTATTCTTTTATTAAAAAAGGTGATGCATGAAAACATATCTATTTTATGAGTTTGTTGAAGTAACATCTAATCTTGCTTAATTTGTTGATAAAAACAGTCTTTGGAAAAATAGGTCCGAAATGAGTTTCAACTTGTTTTTATTCCAAAACATTAGTGCACGAATTAGTATGGAATAGGATGCTTTACACCCATCTTATTTACTTGTTAAAATGGATTTGAGAAGATTTCATCACGAAAAAGGACCGAAAGGATTCGTAGGAATTCATAAGAAAAGAATTGATTTTCTAAACAACCATGTGATTATAGAATTGTCATACTATCTTGATATGTCCGAAAGGAGTCATTTAGGTGATAGAATTCTTAGTATTAGTTAAAACATGACATACATCATAGATTGTATAACTACTCATTTTTAGTTGCGCATCATATCAAGTTTTACACCAAACTTTATATTTAAATTGCCATAATACTCCTAATGACCAATCAAGGAATTTCACACAAGTATATGCTTAGTTCTTATTGAGTTTCTTTTAAATTGATATTTACATAAATTAGGATTGACAACCCTTATTTAACAAACGTTTTTCTTATTACTAAAACAACAAATCCCTTGGGACGATCTCGACTTACCCACCTTTACCACATCGGACGAGTATACTTGCTCGTATGTGCTAAATAATTAATCGGATAAATCATGTTTATAAATTTTAAAACTTGCATTAACAAAACGCACATCAGTAAGGCCTTTGTTAAGAATATGCTCTTTGTAGTTCTCCACTAACGTGTTCCACATTGGTATGACCATTCTCTACGCATTCACAAATGAAATGATAGCGAATGTCGATGTGCTTGCTCCTTCCATGAAATACTGGGTTCTTTACGAGTGCTATAGCTGATATGTTGTCAACTCTAAGCGTTATCCTCTTTTCTTGCCATCCAGTTAATTCACTAAGTAGTCGTTTTAACCACAAAGCTTGACATGTTGCTCCAGTAGCCGCCATGAATCCTGATTCACATGATGATAGTGCCACTATAGGTTGCTTCTGAGTACACCAAGTAATAGGTCACTCTCCAAAATAAAATACTATTCCAGTAGTTCATTTTCCTTGATTAGTGTTGATTCCATAACTACTGTCACTATAACCTTAATCTTGCAGTCGCCTTCTTTCTTGTATATTATGCCATGCTCCTTTGTTCCTTTGATATATCGGATTCCTTGTTTCACTGCCTTCAGGTGATG
Source organism: Artemisia annua (assembly GCA_014162995.1). NCBI lineage: Eukaryota > Viridiplantae > Streptophyta > Magnoliopsida > Asterales > Asteraceae > Artemisia > Artemisia annua. The sequence continues at coordinate 145,780 of LBNU01004459.1, read as the reverse complement.
ATCCTTTGGGTCTTGCATAAATCTGCTGAGTAGTCCCTCTGAGTAACTAAGATTTGGTCTTGTTTGTAGTAAGTACCTGAGACTTCCAATTAAGCTACGGTAGTAAGTTGCGTCAACTGAGTCTCTATCTTCCGCCTTGACCAACTTAGTGCCGGGATCCATTGGTATCTTCGTATCATTACTGTTCGTCATACTTGTTTCTTTCAAGATCTTGTTAATATATCCCGTTTGCTTGATTGTAATCTCTCCTCCTGTCTATGTAACGTCTATATCAAGGTAATAAGCTAGCAACCCTAAGTCGCTCATTTCGAATTTGTCTTTCATCTCGGATTTGAACAAGTCTATTTCCTTCTTTGAGTACCTATGATTATTAAATCATCTACATATACTCCAACTATAAGTGTAGAAGTCTTGCTTCTCTTCGTATAAACTGCTTGTTCGAGATTACATTTCTTAAAGTATAATGATTTCAAGTTTTGATCAAGTTTCACATTCCAAGCTCTCGGTGCTTGTCTTAAGTCGTACAAAGCTTTAGTTAGCTTGTAGACTTTTCATGAGTTTCTGATGCGTGGTTTTGCAACCTTGCAGTAGGTTTTACTTCTCAAGGGATCTTGAGAAGCTTGCAATCCCCACCAGGCAGTGTACCTGACCGATGTAGTATAGTGAAGTGGCAAGTACAGGGGGATTGATCGTTCAACTCAAAGAATAGTGTTCGTTAGGATTGAAATTTATCTACTAGGTCTAGAGGTTGAGGGATGATTCTTTTTATATTTTTATATTTTATGAAAAGCAAGTAAAAATCTCGGGTATTGGAAGAGTGGGCGAAATTAATTGCTAGTCAACTAACCCAAATAACTACTTATGTGAATAAAATAAAATAACAAGAAAAAGTAAATGGTTGTGAGACTTATATGAGAGAAAAATGTGTTTACTTTGATTTCCTTACTCTCTAGCTATCTTTTTCCGGTTAATTGGTTTGTTGTAATTGTGTGGATGACGGGTTGTATTCCTTTAAACCATTCGTAAGGTTGTGTACGATCTTCCCTAACTCTATAAGCTCCTACTTCACTCCTATTCGGATGGATGTCCATCCAAACGGATGGATGCCACGGTAAAAATTTTAGCATTTTTATTTTCTAGTTTATTTTCAATTCTTATTGTTTTAGTTTGTTAATTTACTTATTCTTATTTCATATTAAGAGTTATTCGCTTACAACTAACCCTCATGCTAATGATTTGGATGTTTTTGTTGATGGTTATGTTATAGTTAGTAATTGCTTAAGTTGAAATGGAGAGTTTAAGTCAGATTTCGGCGTACTTGAAAGATTTGGAGGATATGTTCAAGGATTCTGGTGATTCCTTAGAAAGGTTGGAAAGCATATTGGAAAAGGCTAAGTTGGATTTAGAAGGAGAAGAGGTTGTTGGTGACAATGTGTCTTACTTGCCACATGAAATGTGTTACCCAAAGAAGGAGAAGGAAAGAAAGGTTGTTGTTTTCACTAGAGCACCACCTAAGGAATTCGATGCTCCACACATGAGGTATTCTACACCTTGTGCGGTGGAAGGTGTTAAAGCGTGGGATGCGGAGTTGAACATGGAATATGGAGACAACTACATTTCGGAGGAAGTACTTGACAAGCTTGGTTTTGTTAGGCTTGATTATGAGGATTATGGAAGGAAGAAAGTGAAAGGAGTAAGAGTGAGCATTCATGGTCACATTTTCAAATTTGATTTTGTGGTTGTGGAATATACTAATGCCGATGAACCGGAAGGTATCTTTGGTAGAGATTTTCTTGTGACTACCAAGTGTACATTGGATTTCGCACTTGGGGAGTTACGGATTAACATAAGTGATTTGGAAGAAGGAAAAGGTGTGAATGAAATGCTTGTTGATGTTTGTGAAGGAATGGAAAAGATTAAGGAAGGAAGGGATGAAATTTGCAAGATGGGCAAAGCTAACCGAAACAAAACACCATTTAACAAATTAACCCAACCCTCCACCCCAAAAGAAAACAAATCATCATCATCATCCAAAATTCCACCAAATCCACCAAATTCACTACAAAGTATCAAACCTTTAACCAAAGAGCAAAAACAAGCTATCTTGGAGAATCTTGAAGCAAAAATTAGTGAGTTGATGGAGAACAAGCAGGTTATCGAAGTGCTAAGAAACTACATGGTTTATAGGAAGAAGTTAGATGGGGTTATGTTAGCAAAGTCGAAGTTGGAGGATAATAGTTTTGATGAAGTAGAGGAGAGAAGGATAATTGAGAATGGGCTTCCAAAGAAAATGAATGATCTCGGAAATTTTGTTTTACCGGTTAAAATTAATGGGACAACTCCTTTATATGCATTAGCCGATACGGGCTTGAGTTTGAGTATTATGCCTTACCCATTGTACCAAAAGTTAGGATTGAGAGACCCTCAACCTAATAATTCTAAACTCACTATGGCGGATAATTCTAAGGCGAAAGCAATGAGGGAGGTGAGGAATGTTAGAGTTCAAATTGGTTACCAAGCGTTCTTGGCGGATTTTCTTGTGTTAGATGTTGCGGTTGATAAGGAGCTACCTTTGTTGGGTAGGCCATTCTTAAGAACATGTGGAGCGATAATAGATATGGGAAGAGGTACCATGACAATTGACAATGGAATTCTTAAGAACACTTACTATCCAAAGCCTAGAGGGGGTAGTAATGGGGATGATAAAGATGAGGACCAAGAGGAGGATTACCTTGGTTGCTTTGAAGTAGGTAGAGATGAAGATGGTAGACCTAAGTTTGGTCCATGCACACCTAGTTTCTTTGATATAGAGGATGAAATGGAAAGGGCTCTAACTATGGAGGCTTATTTTAACCCATTTAAAAATATCTTTGTGTTTAACAAATTGACAGATTTTCTTGGATCTTTACCGGTCCAATTGAAGAACTTGGAATGGGGATCCGATGGTCCTAGCATTTACAAAAGAGAAGAGGGAGATGGTGATTGGCATTGAAAATTTGATATCACATGTCCTAGCGGAAGGAACTTTGCACGGAGTTTCAAAACTCAAAAGACTACTAGGAAGCTATCAAACAAGTATCGTGGAGAAGACATTCTTAGGAATGAATATTTCTATGGATGAAGAAGGAAGATCGCAAGAATAAAGCACCTCTTGTGCTATTTGTTTGTTTCGTATTTTTAATTTCATGCAATTTGTTTTATGTTTTTAGGTTTATTGCATTTCATGTTTGAAATAAGACTATCTATTTATCTAGTGTCTATCTTTTTAAGTTTGTTAGTTTATATTGAGTTAAGTTATGTTTTTAGTCTTAAGTTTAGAAGTAGAAATGATGACCAATATTTGGTAGACCAAGTGTGTTTGGAATATATACATACAAAAGATAAGTTTTTGAGAAACAGGAACTACTACTTGGACATTTCAAGACTAGTGGTGAAAAAGCTTTGAAAAATCAATTTCATACAAAACCGAAACGGATGGATTCACAAGTGATCGGATGGAATTGAATATATAAACCCAAATTTTCAAAAACTCAAGAAAACCACACACACACAATCCACCAAAAATAGGGGTCATTAAATTCGACCATAAGAAGTTGTTTGAGAGTTGCAGAGTATTATTTGATCATCAATGGCATCAAGTCAAGTAAGTTACATCATTAATTTCATTCAATTAGGTTTTAATTCGGATTATTGAGATTAGGTCACGAATTGGGTATTTTTGAATTAATTCGAATTGAGATGTAATATTTTGGGGATAAGTGATTAGATGATAGGAGAATGTATTGCATAAAGAATTAGATCAATTGATTAAGTTTTGAGTAAGAATTGATTGATTTAATTTTCTGATTGAATTGGGTATAATCTTAGGAACTAATTTATTTGCAATTGATGAATCCCAGGAGTTACATGCTTGATAATTAGTGATGTTAGTATATTGCATTGTTAATTAGAGCACTAATTGGGAAGATTTTAGTTGATGGTGTTCTTGAGTTTCATAGAATCATTAGGTTGATGCATTGAGATGTTACGAATCATTGTTAGGAGAGTTCAGATGTTAGAAGCACTCTAAGATGGTCAATTACAAGTTAGAAGGAAGTTTGGATTGATTGGGAAACGTTTAGATTGAATTGAGGATGGAAAATGTTCACAGAAACTCCAGCCGATTCGGTTGCGAGTTGCAACCGAACAGATGGAGGATGCCAGAAAGTCCATCCGATCGGATGGAGCTCAATCCGATCGGATGGATGCTACGAAAAAGTTTTTGACATTTTGCAAAACAAGTTTTCTAGTTTCAAAATTGATTGGTATTAGTTCTTATATTCTTATAATGACATAATTTGAGTTTTCTTTCAGGGAAATGTTGCAGGAATGGGTCGGAGTCGAAGAAACCCGCTTGTTAGCAAGTATTTGAAAAGGAACGAGAAGAAGAGGATTACTTTCAGTTTGAAACCGGAGTCGAATGACAATGTCAAGTTCTCTCATGTGCAAAACAAAGATGAGAAGAATGCGTATAGGGAACGTATTTCAAAAATTCAAGAGAGAAAGATTACTAAGCCTAGATTGATTGATTGGGATTTTCTTGCGGAGTATGAATGTGAGGATCAATTGAGGAGCTTGATGACTATGATTTATGTGTATCCCGGTGAAAGGGATAGGTTTGAAGATTATTCTTGGGAAAGAGCTTTTAGTATACGAGAGGATGTTTACAAGGAATGGTGTTTGGAGTTCTTTTCTACTTTTTACTTTGATAGGAAGGTAAATGATGTTCTTGGGGATGTTTGTGTTTGGTTTAGATTGTGTGGGCGCAAACATGCTTTCTCTTTGCCAAATTTTGCAGTTGCCCTTGGTTTGTATGAGGAAAATGAGGTTAATCATAGGTTGTTTGGACCACATTTTGTAAGCTTGGCTAGAGAGAATAATCAATACGATGGGATTGATGCTTATTGGAATAGAATTGGTGATCCAACGTGTCTTAGGAGGAATTCTTCAAGGATTAGGAATCCGTTGATGAAAGTTTTACAAAAGTTGATTTCTTGGGGATTGTTGCATAGGAGCGGTAGTCAAGACAAATGCAGTCAACCGGACCTATGGGTGATGAAGTTATTGGAGGAAGATAAGAATGGGAATGCAGCATGGATTATTGCCGAATATCTTTCTAAGAGAGCACCGGGGATTAAGAAACAAAGTGATGTTTGTGGAGGTGATTATGTGTCCGTTTTGGCTAAGAATCTGGGGTATTATNTTTCTTGGGGATTGTTGCATAGGAGCGGTAGTCAAGACAAATGCAGTCAACCGGACCTATGGGTGATGAAGTTATTGGAGGAAGATAAGAATGGGAATGCAGCATGGATTATTGCCGAATATCTTTCTAAGAGAGCACCGGGGATTAAGAAACAAAGTGATGTTTGTGGAGGTGATTATGTGTCCGTTTTGGCTAAGAATCTGAGGTATTATAGTGAGAATGAGTTGAGGAAGTGTCGAGTGAAGTTGGAGAGTGAGATTTGTGATGCTTTTAGTTTTGGAAAAGCATTGGATAGGAAGAACAAGACTTTGGGACCTTGGACCGAACCAAGTGTGGGGGCGTCTTCGGGAGCTTATGCGGAGGCACCACCACCACCTCAAATGGGAAGTTTTCCGGGGAATACTCAAAGTGGTTTTGATTCAGGATGGGGTGATTGGAACCGAGAGTTGAATGCTATTGAGTGTAGGGATGTTTGGAAAGATTCGATGATGATGAGGACTAATTACAACTTTGATTATTCCATGCCGATGATCCAACATTTGGCGCAAGATGCCAATTATGAGGTACCTCCCTACAAACCACCTTATGTTCCACCATACCCACTACCATATTCTCCTTATCCTGGTCCATACCCATACCCTTATCCTGGTTATTCGCCATTTCCCGAGCCATACCCTCCATACGGTAGACTTCCCGAGTATGGTAGTTCAGGTGTTAATATGGGTGGTTCAAGTTTTAATCCTGGAGGATCGAGTTATGATGTTGGAGGTTCGTCATCAAGAGTTGGAAAGAAGAAACGACGAGTGGTGGATGAAGACGATGAGGAAGATGAAGATGAGAGCGAGGACGAGTTTGTTCATCCCGGCATGGATTATGATGATGATGAGTGATCGTCGTATGGTTTATGGTTTGTGTTAAAAACAATTGGGTGTCGAATAATTTCTATTTCCACTTACTTTAACTATTTCTTTTAGGATTTATAACTTAACTTAATTATCTACTTATTTCGTTTAGATATTTTTGTTTTTGTTTGTTTGGTTGTTTCGTATATTTTGCAGTTTTCTTGCAGGAGTTTCGTTACGGAAGCATATAGTTGATCAACGTTTGGAGTCATTTAACTCATTTGCTTATTTATGATCAAATATGCATATTGCATATTTAACTCCTGTATTTTCTAAATTTTTCCATTTCCTTTACTTTGAATTCATTTTTTATTACATTGAGGACAATGCAAAACTTAAGTGTGAGGGAGGGAAGAAAATAGAAAAATTGCATAATTTTTTAAATTTTTAAATTTTTGTTTTTAGAGTCGTGAACTTTAGTAACTAGAGATAGTTCGCCTTTCATATTTTAGTTAAATTAAGATTGATTCAATGGTAAATAATAACGATATTTTTGGAGCATAAATTAAGTTTAAAGAGCAATTTGTCTCAGAATTGATTACTTTTGCTAGCACAATTTTATACCCTTATTACTACAAATTGTGAGGATTAGTTTTTTTATGTGAATAGTGTTTCTCATGCTATTTATATATTTCGTTATGAGTNATGTTGGAGGTTCGTCATCAAGAGTTGGAAAGAAGAAACGACGAGTGGTGGATGAAGACGATGAGGAAGATGAAGATGAGAGCGAGGACGAGTTTGTTCATCCCGGCATGGATTATGATGATGATGAGTGATCGTCGTATGGTTTATGGTTTGTGTTAAAAACAATTGGGTGTCGAATAATTTCTATTTCCACTTACTTTAACTATTTCTTTTAGGATTTATAACTTAACTTAATTATCTACTTATTTCGTTTAGATATTTTTGTTTTTGTTTGTTTGGTTGTTTCGTATATTTTGCAGTTTTCTTGCAGGAGTTTCGTTACGGAAGCATATAGTTGATCAACGTTTGGAGTCATTTAACTCATTTGCTTATTTATGATCAAATATGCATATTACATATTTAACTCCTGTATTTTCTAAATTTTTCCATTTCCTTTACTTTGAATTCATTTTTTATTACATTGAGGACAATGCAAAACTTAAGTGTGGGGGAGGGAAGAAAATAGAAAAATTGCATAATTTTTTAAATTTTTAAATTTTTGTTTTTAGAGTCGTGAACTTTAGTAACTAGAGATAGTTCGCCTTTCATATTTTAGTTAAATTAAGATTGATTCAATGGTAAATAATAACGATATTTTTGGAGCATAAATTAAGTTTAAAGAGCAATTTGTCTCAGAATTGATTACTTTTGCTAGCACAATTTTATACCCTTATTACTACAAATTGTGAGGATTAGTTTTTTTATGTGAATAGTGTTTCTCATGCTATTTATATATTTCGTTATGAGTGTGCCGGTGATTGTGTTAATTCTAGAACTTGTACTTGTTATGCATTACGGTTAAAATCATTTTCGAGTGATGGAGATATGTTCAAATGATAAGAGGCAAACTTAGGATATAAAACCAAATGGCCATCCGTTTACAAAACAAATTTTTGCTAACCACATCGGTTAGTTATTCTCGTATTTGGAACCCATTTGTTAGCATTTATCTTTAACGCTAGATACCCCTAGTTAAACCCTTTGAGCCATCCTTTTCATTTTGTTACATCCAGAAAAATACAAAAATATTTTACACTTTAAACCTTAGCCTAACCCTTGTCAAAGTCTAAACGGTGGGTTGCTAGTTGCTTAGTATGTTGGATTGTTTTTTATGATTATGAGTTAGCCACACTTTGTTGCTTGTGTGTGCTATTCCGACAAAGATGAAGGTGCGCAACTTCTTATTTATATTTTTGTGGTGTATGCTTATGCGAAGTGTGGGGGGAGATGTTATTTAAAAAAAAAAGTCATCGAAAAAAAAAATATATGTGATGACAATTATAGCCAATGTGCTATATTATAATGGAGATGAATAAAGAAAGTTTTGTGATATGTTGTTAGCCAATGAGCTAAGTATGAAGAATTTTATTATGGTGAATCGATATATCGACATGTGAAAGTTCGAAGAGGGGAAAGATTGTGACTATTATCATTTATGGGATTTGTAGTTTGTTTGGTAACTAGCAACAATGGGACTTAGACTTGATTTTATTTTTTTTAAAACCAATTTCATAAATATTCCCATGCCTTATCCTTACCTTTTTGACTTAGTGTAATTATTAAGTGTATTGACAAATAGTGACCATCCGAGTTCATGAGAATCTTGAAAACGTGCTAGCGAACTAAGGTTATCCTTAGTGACCATCCGTTCTTTGGTGATACTAGAATTCGTGGCAGCGATCTATTACGATTTACACAAGATATTTGCATGAAGGTTTTATTAACCCTTAGCCTAAACGTTACAACCCGAATAAAAGACCTCTTTGATGAATTATTTCATTGTTTTGATACTAGTACAAGCTTATGGTAAGAAACATAAATCATGACGGAGCAATGAGTGATCTATTAATCATGCCACATATTGAGTGATGAGTGAATTTCAAATTATCTTCGTAAGGTGCTTAGAATTGTTATCACGCTCTTTAACTTGTTCGGGTTCAAATAAGATATTTGCACTATTGCCATTGAAATCAATTTTCTTTTGATTAAGACTTGCTCGAGGGCGAGCACAGCTCAAATGTGGGGGATTTGATAACGCTCAAAGTTAACATGTTTTTAGTCGCGTTATTGTTGGTTTTTCATATGGAAATTGGTCATATTTGTATATATTTGTTACTTAATCGTGGAAAAGTGTTTATACATGCAAATATAGCCAAAAGCAAGAAAAAATGATTAAAAGATGAAGAAATGAAGTGATCATGCACATTTGGAGAGTTTCGAGAAGAAGGAAAAGAGAGGAACGATGCATGGACAAAAGGATTTGATAAAGGCAAGCTTACTACACATATTTATCAAGGAAATATCAAGTTCTAATGAATAAAGTTATGCCACGAAGAAAGACAACACATGCAACGTGAAACTACGAAGAGAAGACAAAGAAACCATTTCCAGATGGCATCCAACCGATCGGATGCAACCAGCATCCGATTCGTTTGGATCTGACCAAAACACCACCATCCGATCGGATGGAGCTCAAACCGATCGGATGGGTGGTGACTGCTGTTACAAGTTTTGCATTTATGGACGAATTTACTCCCCATAATCATGAGTGGCTGATCATTTCTGCATATTAACTCTAGAGGGACGTTTTTACTTGAAGGATAAGAGTCATTAGGCTATATAATGACTACTTAGGGTCTAGATTACATGTACCATCAAATATCTACCAAAGTGTTACATCAAATATTATTAGTTAATCTTATATTGCCTGAAAGTTTACTAAGTGTTGTGAAAACGTCCAGAAAGTGTTGAGTTCGAGTCTCAATCCTTTGTTCGAGTTTGGAGTTGTTTACTTACGTTAGTGAAACAATTGGGAGAGTGTGGTTGCTATAGTTCCGCGTATTTTGTCATTGTAATTCTCAAGCTAGGTACACCTTGATACTTATAATGAACAATTGTTACTTTAAGTTTAATGAAAGTTTTCTTGATTACTTGTGTTTTAATACGATTGCTATGGAGTAATTTGTGATATACTTGTGTGTATGATGTGATTGGTTATGGAGTATTCTTTTATTAAAAAAGGTGATGCATGAAAACATACCTATTTTATGAGTTTGTTGAAGTAACATCTAATCTTGCTTAATTTGTTGATAAAAACAGTCTTTGGAAAAATAGGTCCGAAATGAGTTTCAACTTGTTTTTATTCCAAAACATTAGTGCACGAATTAGTATGGAATAGGATGCTTTACACCCATCTTATTTACTTGTTAAAATGGATTTGAGAAGATTTCATCACGAAAAAGGACCGAAAGGATTCGTAGGAATTCATAAGAAAAGAATTGATTTTCTAAACAACCATGTGATTATAGAATTGTCATACTATCTTGATATGTCCGAAAGGAGTCATTTAGGTGATAGAATTCTTAGTAGTAGTTAAAACATGACATACATCATAGATTGTATAACTACTCATTGTTAGTTGCGCATCATAAAAAGTTTTACACCAAACTTTATATTTAAATTGCCATAATACTCCTAATGACCAATCAAGGAATTTCACACAAGTATATGCTTAGTTCTTATTGAGTTTCTTTTAAATTGATATTTACATAAATTAGGATTGACAACCCTTATTTAACCAACGTTTTTCTTATTACTTAAANATTAGGATTGACAACCCTTATTTAACAAACGTTTTTCTTATTACTAAAACAACAAATCCCTTGGGACGATCTCGACTTACCCACCTTTACCACATCGGACGAGTATACTTGCTCGTATGTGCTAAATAATTAATCGGATAAATCATGTTTATAAATTTTAAAACTTGCATTAACAAAACGCACATCAGTAAGGCCTTTGTTAAGAATATGCTCTTTGTAGTTCTCCACTAACGTGTTCCACATTGGTATGACCATTCTCTACGCATTCACAAATGAAATGATAGCAAATGTCGATGTGCTTGCTCCTTCCATGAAATACTGGGTTCTTTACGAGTGCTATAGCTGATATGTTGTCAACTCTAAGCGTTATCCTCTTTTCTTGCCATCCAGTTAATTCACTAAGTAGTCGTTTTAACCACAAAGCTTGACATGTTGCTCCAGTAGCCGCCATGAATCCTGATTCACATGATGATAGTGCCACTATAGGTTGCTTCTGAGTACACCAAGTAATAGGTCACTCTCCAAAATAAAATACTATTCCAGTAGTTCATTTTCCTTGATTAGTGTTGATTCCATAACTACTGTCACTATAACCTTAATCTTGCAGTCGCCTTCTTTCTTGTATATTATGCCATGCTCCTTTGTTCCTTTGATATATCGGATTCCTTATTTCACTGCCTTCAGGTGATGATCCTTTGGGTCTTGCATAAATCTGCTGAGTAGTCCCTCTGAGTAACTAAGACTTGGTCTTGTTTGTAGTAAGTACCTGAGACTTATAATTAAGCTACGGTAGTAAGTTGCGTCAACTGAGTCTCTATCTTCCGCCTTGACCAACTTAGTGCCGGGATCCATTGGTATCTTCGTATCATTACTGTTCGTCATACTTGTTTCTTTCAAGATCTTGTTAATCATCTACATATACTCCAACTATAAGTGTAGAAGTCTTGCTTCTCTTCGTATAAACTGCTTGTTCGAGATTACATTTCTTAAAGTATAATGATTTCAAGTTTTGATCAAGTTTCACATTCCAAGCTCTCGGTGCTTGTCTTAAGCCGTACAAAGCTTTAGTTAGCTTGTAGACTTTTCCTGAGTTTCTGATGCGTGGTTTTGCAACCTTGCAGTAGGTTTTACTTCTCAAGGGATCTTGAGAAGCTTGCAATCCCCACCAGGCAGTGTATCTGACCGATGTAGTATAGTGAAGTGGCAAGTACAGGGGGATTTATCGTTCAACTCAAAGAATAGTGTTCGTTAGGATTGAAATTTATCTACTAGGTCTAGAGGTTGAGGAATGATTCTTTTTATATTTTTATATTTTATGAAAAGCAAGTAAAAATCTCGGGTATTGGAAGAGTGGGCGGAATTAATTGCTAGTCAACTAACCCAAATAACTACTTATGTGAATAAAATAAAATAACAAGAAAAAGTAAATGGTTGTGAAACTTATATGAGAGAAAAATGTGTTTACTTAGATTTCCTTACTCCCTAGCTATCTTTTACCGGTTAATTGGTTTGTTGTAATTGTGTGGATGACGAGTTGTATTCCTTTAAACCATTCGTAAGGTTGTGTACGATCTTCCCTAACTCTATAAGCTCCTACTTCACTCCTATGTCGAGCCGACTAAAAGCTCCTAACATGGGATCACTAGAATTCGCTTATGCATTAAATACAACCATAAAATCGTAGTACACATCTGATTCATGTTTCTTAAGACGTTCAAGCAAGTTACCGTATAGGAGGTTAGCCAGTTTTCTTAAGCCAAATATCGACTTCACCCACCTACAACAATCACAAACAAACCAACAACATGTAATCAATAGCTAGGTTTCATTAGATCTAACCAAACACAAGAAAAACCTAGCCTAACATGTTAAAGTAAAGACAAGCGTAAGATATAATCAAACAACACATAGACATATTGATTGATTTGAAAGGAGACTTATCTTTAATTGAACATCAAGGTCTCAAGGGTGAAAAACCCCTGAAAATACAGTGTTCTACGAACTAGGGTTTATCCCTAAAGTTTTCCCAAAAGTTGCACACCTAATGACATGAAGAATAGAGAAGAAGTATATACCTATATATAGTAGGTTATATACATCTATTTATATATATGCGTTATAGGGCTACTATAATATCGTAGATTAATTCATGCACGTTCTCTATAACTACAGTACTATTACCTCATCTGCGTAGTATAACCACTATTACATAACATATATACAGTAAGTCAGAAGAATTATATAGGAGTACAGAGTTGGAAAGGAATGTATCAGGAACATTCAACATATATTATGAATAATACCAGTATATATATAAATATAAAAGGCATACTAGCAACCACAAATGGTGCATACCGGCTATATATAGCTATCATATAGTAATATCTATATATACTAGTAGTACATATATATATATATCACGTATATATATATATATATATAGTATACACTAAACATTACATTACATACATAACATACATAACATAAGCATTACCATACATAGAGCATAGCACTATATGATTACTAGATATAGCTATATATATATATATAGTAATATATATACTAGATATACCTATATACTAGTATTAGGTATATATAACTGGAGGGGTTTGACCAAGATAAAGCCACATCATCGTGGTCAATGGCGAGTCATCAGTTTTTGACTGCCATGTCATCAGTAGTGAGCGCCATGTCATCAGTAGTGTTTGCCATGTCAGCATATTTAATTTGTAAATTTCGTTTATGTTAATTAAAGGCGGATTTATTTTGTTTAAAAATTTAATGTGCAAGATTCGAACATAGGACCTCTTGGTTCATTAATAAGTGTTTTTACCACTTGATCAACTCATTTTTTATGTTATATCCTAGAGCTCTAAATCTATAAATCTGTGCAACTATTTATTGACAATTTTAATTAGATAATTATGAGAATCCCTACAACTTAGGTGATAATCTAGACTCACGTTTTATTCCTTCACCGTAATATCATTACCATACCTTTTTCTCAAAACCCTAATATCATTCATTCATCCTCCTGCATAATCATCCATAATTTTTATTTTTCTTCTTTAATGATTTGTTATGTTCATAATTGTTTTATAACGTTTGTTTTGTTGTATAACTTTTGTATTTGATAAATCTTTTTGTTGTAGTTTTTGCTCACGCATCACATGTTAATTCATTCTTGATTGTTTCTTCTGGTTTGATTCATTATTTTACTAATCTTCCAATCAATTGTTATCCATCTGATTGGCTACAAAATTAGTGTAGTCTTCAATTCTTTTGTCTTTATGATTTTGGATAGTTGTTATGCATGAGGCTTACGTAGACAAAGTAGTGTTGCTGATTTTGGATCAACGTATGAAATCTATTATCAATCTAGATTAATGAACTTAATTGATTGTTAAGAATCCAGACAACAACATCCAGTTTGCATCAACGTATGAAATCTATTATCATTGGTGGCTAATTGGAATATTAAGCGTCTTCCATATCGATGGTGTATTCAATATTATTATTATTTTTATAATTGCAGAAACCCTCTCCGTAATACCCCAAACCTACTACAAAATGCATCTACTGCTGCTAATATGAATGATCTCGCTTCAAATTATTCTCCAGCAAAACCAGGTAAATTTCTATATCATTTGTAAAATAAAATCAGTATGCTAAAGTGTTTTTTTTATTTTCGTAAGCTTTTTGTACAGACCCTATACAAGGTATCGTGTCTTCTTTATACCTCTTTGATGATCCATAAGACAAATATTGCACAAACATAACGTCTTTGCTACAGGTTCTTACCAACACAACAAACAACAATCCTATAGTGTTGTACCTTAGAGATGTTGAGAAGTTTTTAGGAAGGTCACAAAGGATAAATATCCTATTCTAGAATGATATCCATAATTAATCATTTATAAATATATTGAATGTAACTTGATTTAATAAGTGAAATTTGTCAAAACAAAACTGTAGTAAACAAGTGCAGACGTTGTCAAGGCCGTTCAGATCGCTAAGCAACATAACCCGTGCAGTTAGACGAGGTCAACTCTCCTCTTTTATTTCTTAACATATTTTAGCTACTATGGGTTTAGCAGGTATGCATCTTTTACCATATATTCAAATCAGTGAGCAACATCAGTGACAGAAGAAACAACTATCATAGAAAAAATGATTTCCAGAAAGGTTGGATAAGGGCATGAAAGTATAGATGGAGTTCTGAGTCAGATAAGTAAATGCTTTTGCTTTGCTCATAGGCCTATTTTGGTTCGTTCATTTGTCATGTATGAATCAGGTCTTGAAGGACGATGTGCATCGGCACTGTTCGAAGCCTACTGCTATCATTGACAGTATTTCACTCAGGTCTTCAACATTGTTCTAGGAGTATTAGAAAAAAATTCATCTGTATTCAGGTTAACCTTTAAGGATACTTCTCTAATTAAGTTGCACTTAAATGATATAACACAATTTCATATCTGAACTTTTTAGGTCAGTACCGGTATGGGAAAAACTGATGTCTTTGTTATTTCTACACTACATCAGATTGAGCCTGTGGCTAGCCAGGTTGATGCCCTTGTGCTTTGCCACACCAGAGAATTAGCTTATCAGGTGATTACAGTGTCACCCCTCTGAAAATTCAAATTAGTTTGCTTTATTGAATTTTTCTACCACTTTTAACTTTCACCAATGTCTCACATTTGTTACCATCTGGTTTGTTTTGTTTATATTTGTACAGAACTGCAATGAGTTTGAAAGGGTTCATAAGTACTTTTGGAGTATACTATACTTTTTGGTGTTCATGTATTTAATAGGAGATGAAAGTCGAGTTATGTTACTGAGATGTCATAGTTTTATGGCCATCTCAAAGCAGGTTTAAGTTTCACAATAAAATGACTTTTCTGCCCTTATTTGGTCTCAGATCACCCAAAATGTTGAGAAATTATCTGCTAAGGAGCTGCTGCTACAGCATGTTAAGCATGCTAAGAAGGTTCGAGCGAGGTATCAATGAGTTTGAAAGGGTTCATAAGTACTTTTTGGAGTATACTATACTTTTTGGTGTTCATGTATTTAATAGGAGATGAAAGTCGAGTTATGTTACTGAGATGTCATAGTTTTATGGCCATCTCAAAGCAGGTTTAAGTTTCACAATAAAATGACTTTTCTGCCCTTATTTGGTCTCAGATCACCCAAAATGTTGAGAAATTATCTGCTAAGGAGCTGCTGCTACAACATGTTAAGCATGCTAAGAAGGTTCGAGCGAGGTATCTGTTCTTAATATGAGTTTTATTATATACCATATATGTCAAACCTACCTACCCACTAGACTCAAAAGTCTCATAATTAGATTTGATAGTTTTATCAAGCAAGTGAAAGTATTACTTAAAGATATTGCTGCATATATGTGTTCATTTTTGCTGTTAAGAATCTTGGTTTTATATTCATCTTTTTCAAGTGATAAGCTAACATGGAGTTGGGCAAGGGGTCACAGTGGTGTAGGTTGATGCAAAACTACTGGTCAAATGGGTCAATATGATTAATTTGGCATAATAGTGTTCACGCTTAAACACAGACCCCATATCGGCTGCCCAACCAAACATAAACATCGTGATCTTTAGTGAAGATTCAAGGAACGGATCAGATTTGGGTTAAATTATAGAAAGAATTATTTACAAATTGGTTATATTTGCTGCAACAACTTTTTAACCGGTGTTGGGGTATGTCGGCTACAAATTTGCAACTATAAGGGCTGTTTGGTTATGCCTCATGCACCAATTTAACTGGTGTTTGTGACTGCTTGCTGCAACAATACTTAAAGGGCCATTTGGGCCTGCTTCGGGTTATGTAGTTTACTCAACATATAATAAAAACAACGATGGAAAAACACAGTCAAGGAGGATTCATACTGGGTTGATCCTTTTTCTTTAGAAATCAAAGATACAGAAAAACACCACCACCTACTCCCTACTTATGAGTTTTGTTTTTTTAAATGTCTGAAAATTTTCTAATATAATCTCTACATTAAAGACATAATTTGTTCTTTATTTTCTGAGATGCATGATTAAGTAATTTATAAATTTTTTGACAAAAAATGGTAAACGGGGGAGTAGTCGCCAGCTAGATATGCATTAACTTTTTGCAGAATGTGCAAGACAATATTGCTCGTGCTTTTTGTTCTGAGCTTGCACAAATGTGCAATACTTATGGCATGGTATTGTCAACTACTATATCGGTGTGATATTTTTCAATGTTGTACTTTTTTTCGCCTACAAAAAGAACAATGTTACTCTTGGTTTCGTCAACCCCGGCACGGGAGAATCACACGACCACAACAAGCTTTCTTCTCTTCGTGGTTTCCTCATCTACTTTCAGGTTCATTCATTGACAAGTTGTACGTTATTAATAAGCAGGCTTTGACATTATAGCCAAATATTATGGCTACATTGTTTGAATGTTGTCATTCACTATACTTTGATTTTTTCAGTTATTAGATATATGTCGACGGGAAACCAAAACTACTCTCTTCTTATGTGATAGAACATCTTGAAGTATTTTTAGAAAATGGGGCTCATTAGGATTTTACCATTAACAGGTTGTGCTTTTAGCCAACAATTTTTGTGTTTGTCCCATTAGAAACAAAATATTAAATGGGTAGAAATCACGGGTAAAATAGGACTATTTTCAATTGTATTTGGGCTTATTAATATCTGAGTTTTCCTGCTACCTACAGATTCTATATGACTATTTCAGTTCTTATTAGTCCTCACATTTACAAAGTGACTTGCAAAACCTCATTTGGTCACCTGAAAAAATGAAAATATAACAGGCTGCTGCAAATGAAAATGGGACCATAGACTACGACGAGTTCATCACAACAACAATGCATATGAACTGAATGGACAGAAAAGAGCATTTCAACACTGCATTCCAATACTTCGATAAAGATAACAGTGGGTATGTAAACCTTTCATGCTCCTCTAATGATCATGATCTTCGACGTTATGAAGTTAATTTGCAGGAAGGATAACAATTCTCTTTGTAATATCAACATCAGGTATATGATAATCTTTATTAATGATGTTGATGATATTGTATCGTAACATATGCACGCGTTTCTTGCCAGCCCAAATAAACAAGAGATGTATTTTCATTGAAGGTGCAAGTTAGAATCCGTGATTGGAGAAGTAGTTAGAATGCGTAATTAGAGTAGTAAGTTCAGCGTGTTCGTTCAGTATGTTGGTTCAGTAGTAAAGAGTGTGAAGTCGTCCAGTGAGTCGTTCAGTAGTAAAGAATTTGAAGTCGTTCAGTGAGTTGTTCCATGAGTTCGTCCATAGGTCTGATTCTTTATGTAGGTTTTTTGTTATTGCTTTTTAATTACTAAAAGTGCTCGAGTTTGTTTTTTGGCGCACATGGTTTTTTATAGCATATAGAGGTTCTATTGTTTTTAATTATACTGTCTATACAATGTTTTAAAATCTGATATAAGATACATTTGAAAGGTACGATTTATTTTTGCCCATGAATGCATTTTTTAAATAGTAGTTCTTTTTTTTCAAGCGATCTTTATGTTTTTTTTTTGCCTTCTATTGTCAGTTAAACTGAACTTTGTTTTAACAAATATTTGTTAATATTAAGTTATCTAATATTGTAAATTTTGTGATTTAGGCACACAAGTCTTTTAAAATGGTGAAGTATAATTTCAAGATCACAAGAATACTTACGGGTAAGGATTTTGTTGATATAGTTCTCAGCAGAACCTAAAGACAAACACCCACTGTCCATAGATTTTTTTATCCAAGTTAGCCTATCTAATTCTTAAGTCTCTCAATGTACTGATTTGCATTACCGTCAAATACTATTAACTGTCACAATGGGTGAACCTTGGTACAAGTTGGTCTATCGTGAGTGGCCTTAATAATTTAATTATGTTGTGGATGTTAATTATCAAGGCCAGACAAGGGAACAAAAAGATGTGTTTGAAAATGGGTATCTTTCCAATGTCGATTCATTGGATGATAACACTATTAGCAATATAATTTTGATTTCTCTTCCTATTTTTCTATTGTATATGCATTTAATATAATTTTGATTTCTCTTCCTACTTTTCTAATGTTGGTGGAAGTTGCAGAAATGGGTGTGAGATTGAATGCAGGGAGTAGTAATGATAGAGGCTGAGGTTCTAAGAAACAGAAAGGCAGAGGTGATGATCATAAAATTGTGAGCTTATTTGCTTGAAACACCTGAGAGATAATGAAATATAGTGGCATAAGCATAATCATATTTTCATCCACATTTCTGAAAATCAACTATTGTTCTTATTGCTAGAAGTGATAAGCACTTGTAGCTGTAATGAAAATCATAAGCATTCACCCTAGCTGTAAAGACAGTGACAAAAGTTATCGTCGCAAAATAAAATTATTCAACACACATTCATGAACGTATAAGAACTTCAGTCAAGCAACTGATTGTTGCTCACAAGGCTACAAACTAATGGTAATTCACTAATTCATATATTGCATATAAAAGTGCCTATATACTGATGTCATGTAGATAATACTATTGTCTTCTGGTGTTACGAAAGTGTGAACCAATCTAATCTCCTGGTATAGAATTTGATTGATAGCAATTCTTTTATCGCATGTAAATGTACTTGTATGCTGCGTCTCTGCTCTTACTATTAGATCTTCTATATGATATAGAACCAGTCCAATTTAATAACGACACATAATGTGGGTTGTATTTATATGATTTTGCGCTTCTCGACACATGCTGCCTCTTTGCTCTTACTGTCAGATTTCTATTATGACGTCCTTTTTGTATCTGACTATTTCCCTTCTAGAGGTTTTAGTTTATTTCAGAATGGCCAATAACCCATTCCGATGATTTTTGCCTGGATTGGTTACGTGTGATCTACTACATTGCATAATACATAATTAGCTAATAGATGATAGTATTAAATAACTAAATACAGCGTAAGAGGAAATTTAAACTGGAGCACCACATGGATAAACTGAGGCCCGAAGGTTAAAACCGACATTGATTCACTTATCTACAACTTGCATCACCTTTTCACATGCAAAAGCACCAACAGGTATTAGAAGTTTGGTATTTTATATTTGGTTATATATATGAGATTTAAAAATAAAAAGTGGGCTCGAAAGTGCATTTCCCTGCTAATGGAACACTTTGATGACCTGGAACAAATACGGAACTCCCCTTAACAGGTGATGGAAGATGTTGTACACTTTCTTAGTAAGGACACCGTTTTTCTTTTATTCTGATTTCTACGTTTGCAGCAATGCTTGGAGTAAGAAACATTGCATAACTAGAGTCTGGTCCTGTGACATTTCCAGTGGACTTTCCTCTATTAAAACTAAACTTGGTTTTAACTCAGTGGATTTTTCAAAACCATTTGTGGTTACCACTGACGCCGGGTACAAGGATAGGGGTTGTCCTATCCCAAGCTGATCACCCAATTGCTTTCTTTAGCAAAAAAAAGGGACCCCGAATGCAATCGTCATCTGCTTATACAAGATAACTCTATGCCATTACTGGAGCGGTACGTAAATGCCGTCAAAATTTTTTGGGACATCCTTTCAAAATATACACCGATCAACATAGCCTCGGTCATCTCCTAATAATCCAGGACGCGATAACAGAGTTGCTGATTTTGAGATCTTTTAAAAACCAGGACGCGGGAACAGAGTTGCTGATGCTTTGAGCCGTACCGATGAACCCCACCACTAGGCTTTCACTGTGCCCAATTTTCCATGTTTAGACGAAATTCGATGTTATTATTCCACCACAACAGAAGGATTGGAAACATTTCTCAATATCGCAAGGTTTCCCCACGAACACCCCACTTATCATGTTCATGATGGGCTACTCTATGATTCCGGGCGTATTGTTGTTCTTGAAATCTCTGATCTTCGTCAATGAGTCATCACTGAGCACCATGTGACCCCCACAGCCAGTCACTCCAGGTTGCAACCCACTTTACGCCGTTTAAAAGCTTCATTCTACTGGTCAAAAATGAAATAAACCGTGACCGAGTTTATTCGTTCATGCCCAACATGCCAACAACTGAAGTATCCAACACACAAGCCTTACGGGTTACTTCAGCCGCTCCCCACTCCTAACCAAGTCTAGGAAGATTTGACAATGGACTTCATCACCCAATTGCCACAGTCAAACGGGAAAACAACAATATGGGTGATTGTTGACCGTCTTACAAAAGGGGCACATTTTGTTGCACTTCCGCCTAACCACACTGCTATTACTTTGGCCACTATTTTCTGCAACAATTATCAGATGCTTGCTTAGTCGTTGACGCGCTGGAACCATCAGTGAAGCAAGAACTGGTGAAGAACTTCCGCAACAGAAAACTTATATATTATCTTATTTGTATTAAAATATCAGTTGTGTTTGGGTTGTAGCCACGTTTCACTGTGGGTTACTAGAATTCAAATGCAGAATGATAATACTACAGTGGTGTCAAGAACTTCTTACCAGGTGGGTATGTCACTATGTCTTACACTCTTACGTGTGACTTTCAACTGTCTATTTGTATTTGGTATAGTTAAATTTTTTAAATGATGTTTCTTACGACTGTCTTTCTGTCTTTCAGAATATTAAGCCACAGAGCTTGCTGTAATAAGCTTACATGTATGGAAAGGTATGTCTCTATGTCTTACGGGTGTATCTATATGCCTTTCTACTATCTTTGTGTCTTTGATATGGTAGTTTTTGGATGATGTTTCTTACGGTTGTCTACATGTCTTCGAGGATATCCTATTGTGAGAATATAAGCACCATAACTGTTTAAAGGCGACGAGAGTGAAATTTTCTTATTTTCAATTGTTAGTTAAAGATGTGTTATGAGTATGTTATAGCTGCACCTTCCAAAGTTATTTATAATGCTAATGACTTAAGATTCTTCTGCTGTAACATTGTGGATGTCCAGCTACTATGACAAACTCAAAGAGGCGTTATCACATGGAAAATGGGCAAAGAGGTCTATGGGTAAGAAGGTATGTAGCTATCTTTCTTACTAAAAGTCACATGAAATATGATCCAAACCTAAGATTTTATGGTCTTCCATCAGGGTTCGATTAATATGTTTTTCAAAATATTGTTGGTTCTATAGGCCAAACTTCACAAAACTGAGATGTTGGACTGCAAAAAGAGGTTGAGTTTACAAGGAATCCCACAACCTACTAAGACGTCTTAAAGGTCATTCTAGGGCTACTAAAAGACTTCTCGATTGGGCTATATTTCTGCAACCTATTATCTAAATGCATAGTAGAATAAATAACTTCTTGCTAATAAGTAGCAACTGCTAAATAAACAGCTTACTTTGGCTGTATTGACAACTTTTTATTGGTAATAAGTAGTTTTGTTTTGAGTATGAATTTTTTTAGTTGATATTTATAGTGGTGAGTTTACTAAATAAATGCATTTCATTTATATCAATGTAAATTACTTGGCTCAAACAAGAACAAATAAAATGCTATTTGTGACATCTTGACATTAAATTTGCGACTTATGTATGATGTTATTTGCGACGTGAAGCGACAACTATTGGGAAAATAGCGACGTGTTTAGCAACTGAAATAGCGATCGAGATGGACATTTACGACGGAATGTCCAACGGCTACCGGCTCTAAGGGATTAGTTAAAAAACGTCAAAAATTCTATCAGCGGCATCATTTGCAGTCGCTATTAGCGACAAACAAGTTTGTCGAGATTGACAATGCTACTTTTTTGCGACGTAGTTTATAGAGACGCGGAATCTGCGACATTTTAACACCGACAATTAGCTACCCGTCGCAAAATCCAATGCAAGAATAAAATCCATCGCTAATTCCGTCGCTACATCCGCTAAAGACTTAACTTTTGTATCTTTTATTTTTTTATTTTTTGTTAGAATGCTTGGTATGAAACTATTAAGGTAAAACTTTTTGTTCTGTTAAATAGTTTTTTTAACCCAGCAAGTTAGTTATTAAGGAATACAGTGCTATTTACCTTGGGCTTAATATGGGCCATAAAGCGTATTCTCATCCATTGTATGGTGTTTACTCAGTACCATTAATCGTTGTATCACTTGGGTGAACGTTTTCATTCTATTTATGAATCTGTTTATTCTGTTATTCAAAACTATTTTGATAAAAAAGTATAGTTATGTTATGTCGAGTACTTATTTTTTAACAAAAATATATTTGTTTGTAAATACATAAGAAACAACTATCAAGATCACTATTATCCGTATATTATTAAATTAAAATGTTAAATTACAAGTCATGCCCGCCCATTGGGCGGGCTTTGAGACTAGTATATAAATATATATATATATATATATATATATATATATATATATATATATATATATATATATATATATATATATATATATGTATATATATATATATGTATATATATATATGTATATATATATATATATATATATATATATACATATATATATATATATATATATATATATATATATATATATATATATATATATATATATATGTATATATATATATATATATATATATATATATATATATATATATATATATATATATATATATATATATATATATATATATATATATATATATATATATATATATATATATATTACAATCTGATGGTGTTACGTTTTAGAGTGTGACGCCGTCACCTCGCCGCCAAAACTTTTATGGGATTGCTCAGATCCACTTCTGACGCCGTCCCCCTTTAAATTCTTCTCGGCCGTCTCCCTTTAAGCTATAACGTGACGGCCTACTCCCATTTACACGTGACGCCGTCACGTGTAAATAATCCACCTTGTTGTCAAAGCGTGACGTCGTCACCTCGTAAAGAGTGACGCCGTCAGGTACAATTTCCAGCATGGTTTTGAGACTTTGTCGTTTTCTTCACTTTGATGCTCCAAAAATGTCTGAAACGCTTCCTTTTCCAGATTTCCTCTCCAAAGTACCTAAAATGACAAAAGAAACGATTTAAGGAAATATTTGATCAAATAATTACGGATTAGGGATTAAATGACCCTCTAAAAGCGTAACACTTTTCGCCTCATCAGTTTCCTTGTTGAATAAATCCGTTAGGTTGTGTAACATAGACTTCTTCCAATTTTCCATGTAAAAATGCTGATTTTACATCCAAGTGTTGTACTTGCCAACCATGATATCTGCTAGTGCTAATATCAAACGAAATGTCTCTATCCTAGCAACTGGTGCAAACACTTCATCAAAGTCTATTCCTTGTTCTTGTACATAACCTTTTGCTACTAATCTTGCCTTATATTTGATTATCTTTCCCTTTGCATCTCTCTTGGTCTTATAAACCCATTTAAGTCCTATTGCCTTCTGATTCGTTGACAATGTAGTAAGAGTCCATGTGTTATTTTTATTGATTGAATCTAATTCAATCTCCATGGCTTCAATCCATTTCTTATTTGTTGATGCTTCCTTGTAATTACGGGGTTCTTCTTCTGTGAAAAATAATCTTGGTGCTTCTACTTCACGTGCATTTTGATAGATTTCCGTTAACTCCTTTAAACCTCGTACCGGTCTATGATCATATCTTTGATCTGAGCTTCCTAATGAACTCAAAGTAGCTTCTTCTTCATCTTCTGTGTTAGGGTCGTAATTGTATGTTGGTGGTGTGATTAGTGTGTCTGGATCTTGTATTTGATCCGGTATTGGATCCGGTATTGGATACATATTTTCGTTGTTTTCTGTGTTGACTGGTATAGGATTTTCATTGTTGTAACACCCCCAAAAGTTGTCAATAACAGCGGAAGACTTAACAATGATAGCGGAAGACTTTCGGGGTATTACTTCAAGGATCTTTGTCACAATCATAGAAAACCACACAAAGTGACGTATTAAAGTTTAATTTATTTCAAAATGCCAAATATCCAAAGAACATGATATTTCATAAGTTAAGACCAAGTTTTATTCTAAAAGAGATAAAGTAGTTTATTAAAGTCCATGCTGTGTTTATGCCCACTCCGTGCCTTCAAGTTCCGTCTTGTTTAGTTACCTGAGATAAACATGCTAAAGTAAACATAAAGTTGAGTGATATTCATAGGTTTAAGTTAAATAGTTTGAATCACAAGTTAAAGAATGTATTGCAATCATATGCAATTAATAAGTTTAAATTCAATGTTCCTGTTATTGCCTTAAGCTCATGACACACAACGATTAACAGCCAATCATAATCTCAAGTTATGACGGTAAGTAATAGGCCCCCAAGATAGGTATTTGTCAATAACCTATTATAAGAACAATAAAGTGCGTCTGGTGTTTTCTCTAACGACCAAACGAGGATTGTTAATCACTAATAGTACTATCCACACTTACTTACGTTCACCCTGGAAGTGATTAAGGTTCATGATCGAGGGACTTTTGACAATAGTAACTTAAGAAAATAATGTTAGCCTGACGGTATTACAATACCCGGTATAAAAGACTTGTGTTCGAGTTTTAAGCATGTATCCCCCCCACGGGAAAAATAGTTAAAGAGTGGGCTATGAACTCACCTTAGTAGTACAGTAGATGTAGTAGTATCGTAAACTCAACGATGTTAGGCAATGGCTTCACACACAACCTAAAAGATAATGCAAGTTTCAGTTGATAGTCTAAGTCTGGTTTTTATCGCGATTACTAGTTATTTAGTTACGAAAAAATCTCGTGTTTGTTTAAATGCTTAAAGTTTAAAAATAAAGTTACATATACATATAACTTGTAAGTATATTGATCGATGATCGATGTAAAGTCATAATTAATAAATCAAAGTTTGTAGTCGATTTGTGTTTGTAACTTATAAAGGAAAATGAAATAAACGTATCGTTAAAAGGAAGAAATAATATATTGTTATATCGTTAATTTTTAATTATAGTTACGAATTATATAACGTATTTATAAGTTACATTTATACATTAAATATGTGTTAATATATATAAAATATTAATATTATTTTTATAAAATAATATTTACAGAAATATCTCTTTAAGTTTCACCAAATTACATTTTTAACCCTAACGGTATAAACTTTACACCGTTAGTCCAAAATTAAATATTATTTCATTTTAGGTCCAATAGTATCATTATTAACAATATTTACCCATATGTTTCAATAATTATAGTTTATAACCCAGAAAAATCAGTTTGACAGTTTTGACCCTAAGTTTCCCGTTTAGTCAGTTTTAGTCCGTAGGTTATAAAGTTTTGCAAATTCAGTCCAAAAATTACCAAATTAAAAACTTAACATTTTTATTTTCTAAATAAGCTCAGGACATCTTAATTAGCTTATAGAATCAGCTTATGGCTTAAAAGTCTCCTATCTTTACTTAATGGGCCTTAACGAGCTAACTTAAGGCCCATTAACAATTTTAACTCCATTGGGCTTTCAAAAGGTTTGGGCCTGAAGTTGGGTTTATTTTTAGAGTATAAAAACATTATGAAACAGCTTATGGTACCAGCTTATCACAAAAGCTTATTTGGCTTTAAATAAGCCCACGTTAAGTTGTTATGGTTTTATGAAAACTGTTTTGGTCGATTCAATTTGGGTCAAGCAATTGGTCTAAACGGGTTCATTAGGTCGAATAAAATATGCCATTCGTTTGTTAACCAAGGTGACATTGGGGTTGAAGTTAGTATGTTATGTGTCGAAATAAAGTTTAACAAGGCCAAAGTGATTGACCAAAATCATATTTGAAAACAGTTTCAAGACTTAGAAAAATTCTAAGTCTTTTTCCATTATACGAATGGGTCAAGGGACATGNTTTACAGAAATATCTCTTTAAGTTTCACCAAATTACATTTTTAACCCTAACGGTATAAACTTTACACCGTTAGTCCAAAATTAAATATTATTTCATTTTAGGTCCAATAGTATCATTATTAACAATATTTACCCATAAGTTTCAATAATTATAGTTTATAACCCAGAAAAATCAGTTTGACAGTTTTGACCCTAAGTTTCCCGTTTAGTCAGTTTTAGTCCGTAGGTTATAAAGTTTTGCAAATTCAGTCCAAAAATTACCAAATTAAAAACTTAACATTTTTATTTTCTAAATAAGCTCAGGACATCTTAATTAGTTTATAGAATCAGCTTATGGCTTAAAAGTCTCCTATCTTTACTTAATGGGCCTTAACGAGCTAACTTAAGGCCCATTAACAATTTTAACTCCATTGGGCTTTCAAAAGGTTTGGGCCTGAAGTTGGGCTTATTTTTAGAGTATAAAAACATTATGAAACAACTTATGGGACCAGCTTATCACAAAAGCTTATTTGGCTTTAAATAAGCCCACGTTAAGTTGTTATGGTTTTATGAAAACTGTTTTGGTCGATTCAATTTGGGTCAAGCAATTGGTCTAAACGGGTTCATTAGGTCGAATAAAATATGCCATTCGTTTGTTAACCAAGGTGACATTGGGGTCGAAGTTAGTATGTTATGTGTCGAAATAAAGTTTAACAAGGCCAAAGTGATTGACCAAAATCATATTTGAAAACAGTTTCAAGACTTAGAAAAATTTTAAGTCTTTTTCCATTATACGAATGGGTCAAGGGACATGTAAACGTGTCGAATACATTATGTAAATGTTGTTTTTGGGTTCGAAGCGTTTTGTAACTCGTTTGTTAACATGTTGAACAAATAGAATGTCGAATAAAATGTATATATTATGTTTATATTTTACGAGATAAAAGGACAAAGTGTTCGTGAAAAATCAAAGTAATGAAATGAAAAATATACTAAAGTTTCTCCTTTCTCACCTCACCTCTAGGGGTGGGGTAAAATGGTTCGTAAGGTATGAGATTGGAACGAGGATCAACACAGCTTGGTACACGATCTTCCAAAGGTTCAAAACGAGCTAAGCATGGTACTCTTGGATCACTTCTACACCTTGTACGATGGGCAAAGGTTCGTCCCAATATTTACTTGAATCTTCACGTATAGTAATCGTTTGGTACGTTTGGGTTTGTGATATGAACTGAGATGTTATGGAGGAGTTATAGGGAGCTCGTGAAGGGTTAAGACAAGAGAAGAATGCCAAGATGTGATGTGTTGTCTCGTTTGTGTGGTGTGGCACCAAACTTTCATCCAATCGCAAGTAAACAACCAAAGGAATGTGTCATACCACTTCCTGTTCATTCCTAACATTCTACTATGCATCCTTGTCAGGTTTGTGGTCATTGGGGGGCTTGTGAGGTGCTAGGAAACATTTTGACACGTTTTTGGATTCATTACACAATTGGTTTTGGTGGTTTACTTTAGGCAGTTTAGAGGTAGTAAGTGAACGAGTAAACGAATGAACTTTGGCACTTCTAAATCTTTGCTTGGTGGTAATTCGAGTGATGTGAAAATGTACATAGGTTATGTGTCGAAAACGAAAGAAAATGGGGTGGTTTGTGGCTTGGTCGCGATTGGGAACAAGGAAAAGAAAAGAAAAAAATTAACTAAGGGTGTGTTTGGGCTGGTAAAGTCTGTTGGGCTAGTGGGCTTTGTCTGGCCCAGCAGAAAACAAAAAAAAAGAGTATTAAGAGTCCGTTTGGTGTGTAGTTGGATTTTAAAGGCCCAATGGGTCACGGGGGCCCACTTAGTAAATTTCAAGGGTTGGGTTACGGTCCAATAATATTAGTGGGTAGTCTCGGGAATTTTCGTAGGCTCCGGGAATATATAAATATTGTACGGTATTTAAACGAAACGTATATTTATAAAAATATTAACGTTTAAAATATATTCACGATAATTAGACTATCTAGGTTTGTGTGCAAGCATCGTTCCTAGGCAAATGATAAATCACAATTTATCGTTATGATTTATATAATAAGTCATATATAAAAAAAATTTGTCACTCGTAAAAGTGGGTATTTAAATAACGTAATAACTTATATATATTTACTAATCGTATGGGAAATTTACGAGAGGCTACAGTACATACCCCTTACAGTGAATTCCGTCCCGGAATTCCAGTTTAAGATGGTTGCCAAGGGTGTCTATGAAAAGAGATGTGGGTACTTGGTGCGAATTTGATCCTCTCGCTCCCAAGTGTACTCTGGTCCTCGTTTAGAGTCCCAACGAACTTTTATAATAGGGATACGGTTTTGTTTCAGTTGTTTGACTTCCCTATCCATGATTTCTACCGGTTCCTCGGTGAAAACGAGTTTGTCATCAAGTTGTATTTCTTTCAATGGAATGACAAGAGATTCATCGGATAAACACTTCTTAAGGTTTGACACATGAAAAGTGTTGTGAATCCGGCTAAGTTCCTCGGGTAGTTCAAGTTTATATGTCACGGGTCCTATCCTTTCTAGGATGTTGAATGGACCGATGTATCTTGGGTTCAACTTTCCCCGTTTTCCGAATCGTATCATTCCCTTCCATGGTGATACTTTTAACATAACTCTATCTCCGACCTGAAAATCCATGGGTTTTCGCTTTAAGTCGGCGTAACTTTTCTGTCGGTCTCTAGCGGCTTGTAAACGCTGTTTGATTTTGATAATCTTCTCGGTTGTCTCATGAACTAGATACGGTCCAGTGAATTGTACTTTTCCAACTTCTGCCCAACAAACGGGTGATCTACACTTTCTACCATAAAGTGCTTCGAATGGTGGTGCCTTGATACTGGCATGATAACTGTTCTTGTATGAGAATTCTGCCAATGGTAAGTGTTTGTCCCAACCTTTTTCGAAGTCTATGACGCATGCGCGTAGCATATCTTCTAAGGTTTGAATTGTTCTTTCACTTTGTCCATCAGTTTGTGGATGATATGCAATGCTCATATCCAGTTTTGTTCCTAAAGCTTTCTGCAAAGATTTCCAAAAAGGTGATGTGAAACGAATATCACGATCAGAGATGATAGAAATTGGTACTCCATGCCGTGACACTATTTCCTTCAGATATATCTGAGCAAGTGTGTTCATCTCATCGGTTTCTTTGATTGGTAGGAAATGAGCTGATTTCGTGAGACAATCAACGATGACCCATATCGTGTCGTAGCCAGCAGAGGTTTTGGGAAGTTTGGTAATGAAATCCATTGTAATA
Source organism: Artemisia annua (assembly GCA_014162995.1). Classification (NCBI taxonomy): domain Eukaryota; kingdom Viridiplantae; phylum Streptophyta; class Magnoliopsida; order Asterales; family Asteraceae; genus Artemisia; species Artemisia annua. Next base: position 116,294 of record LBNU01004459.1, on the reverse strand, counting down.
CGTTCCCATTTCCACATCGGGAGTTCTGGTTGGGTGAGTAATCCAGATGGTTTCCGGCATTCTGCCTTTACTCTAGAACATGTTAGACATTTACTGATGTATTCAGCGATGTCGGCCTTCATGTTCGGCCACCAATACAGTTTCTTGAGATCCTGGTACATTTTGTCGGAACCCGGGTGAATGGAGTATTTTGACTTGTGAGACTCATGCATGATGAGGTCACGAATACCTCCAAAGAGAGGAATCCAGCTCCTTTCCTTGAAGCAAAGCATTCCATTTGATCTTTTCACAAAACCGTTTTCGTTCTCCGGCATACCAAAAATCTTTTCCTTTGATCGATTTTCTTTCTTGAGAGCTTCGCTCTGGGCGGTAAGAATTTGTGCTGGAAGGGGTGAACAAATAGTCATACCTAATGATTTAACCCTGAGAGGTTTTAGTCTTTCTTTCCGGCTTAACGCATCTGCTACTACATTAGCCTTTCCTGGGTGATAACAGATTCACAGTCATAATCGCTGAGTAATTCTAACCAACGGCGTTGTCTCATGTTTAATTCTTTTTGGTTCAGAATGTGTTGGAGACTTTTGTGGTCAGTAAATATAGTACACTTGGTGCCGTATAAATAGTGTCTCCATAACTTAAGAGCAAACACTATTGCTCCTAGTTCTAGATCATGGGTTGTGTAGTTTTCCTCATGTTTCTTCAGTTGTCGTGAGGCATATGCTATCACTTTATTCCATTGCATCAAAACTGCGCCTAGACCATGGTACGAAGCGTCACAATATACGATGAAATCTTTGCTTCCTTTAGGCAGAGCTAATATTGGTGCTTCACAAAGCTTTTGTTTTAACAGTTGGAAAGCTGATTCTGCTTCTTGTCCCCAGATATACTTTTCATTCTTTTGAGTCAATTTGGTCAATGGTTTTGAGATTTTAGAGAAACCTTCAATAAATCTTCGGTAGTAACCTGCAAGACCTAAAAATTGACGTATTTCTATGGGAGTTGTAGGTGATGACCAATCCTTAACTGCCTCTATTTTTACAGGATCCACGTGAATACCATGACTATTGATTACGTGTCCCAAAAATTGCACTGTGGGAATCCAAAATCACATTTTGAGAATATAGCATACAGCTTTTCCTTCCTAAGTAACTCTAGGATAGTTCTCAAATGTTTGGCATGTTCCTCTTTGTTATGAGAGTAGATCAGAATGTCGTCTATGAATAATATCACGAATTTGTCCAAATATGGTTTGCATACTCGGTTCATTAGGTCCATAAATACTGCGGGTGCGTTTGTCAGACCAAATGGCATTACTTGAAATTCATAGTGTCCATAACGTGTTCTGAATGCTGTCTTGGGAATATCTTCTTCCCGAACTCTTAGTTGATGGTATCCTGACCTTAGATCAATTTTCGAGTATACGCTCGATCCTTGTAATTGATCAAACAGATCGTCGATTCTGGGTAAAGGATATCGGTTCTTCACAGTGAGTTTGTTCAATTCTCGGTAATCTATGCACATTCGGAATGATCCGCCTTTCTTTTTAACGAATAGAACCGGGGCTCCCCGGGGTGATGAACTTGGTCTGATGAAACCTTTATCGGATAATTCCTTCAGTTGTTCCGATAATTCCTCCATTTCGGAAGGTGCTAACCTGTAAGGTGCTTTTGCCACTGGTGCCGCTCCAGGCACTAGTTCGATCTGGAATTCTACTTGACGGGTTGGTGGAAGACCGGGCAAATCTTCAGGGAATACTTCAGGAAATTCCCTAACGATAGGCACGTCTTGAAGTTGTTTCTCTGTTAACTTATTTTCCGTTACATGAACCATGAATACTTGATATCCTTCGTTCATGTGTTTCATCATTCTAAGGCATGAGATGATTCCGTATTGGTTTTTACTCTTGTCGCCATGGCCAATAAGGGTTTCATCCTTAAGAGGGATGTGTACGGCTTTCTCGTCACAATGAATTCTAGCATGATGTTTGGATAACCAATCCATGCCGATGATAGCATCAAAACTACCGAGTTGGACAGGCATCAGGTCAATGGGAAAAGGTTCTCCTACGAGAGTTAAGGTACAATCTTTCAGGACAGTGTCGGTGCTAATTAAGTTTCCATTTACCATTTCTATCTCGTAAGTGGTGTTTAGCTTAGAAGGGGTAGAGTCAACAAAAGGGGCAAACGTATTTGACACGAAACTTTTATCCGCTCATGAATCAAATAATATTCTAGCATTATGATGATTTAATAAGAACGTACCCGTGACGACGTCAGGGTTTTGTGGTGCGTTGTCATTTCCCATTGTGTATGCTCTTGCTCGTGCGTTGTTTTGACCATTTCCTTTTGGACAGCGATTCTTGAAGTTTCCCGTTTCTCCGCATGAGTAACNCGTATTTGACACGAAACTTTTATCCGCTCATGAATCAAATAATATTCTAGCATTATGATGATTTAATAAGAACGTACCCATGACGACGTCAGGGTTTTGTGGTGCGTTGTCATTTCCCATTGTGTATGCTCTTGCTCGTGCGTTGTTTTGACCATTTCCTTTTGGACAGCGATTCTTGAAGTTTCCCGTTTCTCCGCATGAGTAACATGTTGGTGCTACGGGTTGTAGGTTGCTGCCGGTAGCAGGGCTCCTACAATCCTTTGTTGTATGACCTATCTTTTGGCATTTTTGGCATTTTACCGTACAAACACCATTGTGATGGAGCTTGCATCGGTTGCATTGCGGCTTTAGACCTTGGTATCCGTTGCCATTTGTTGCCGTATAAGCCTTAGGAGGTTCTTGTCGTTGGTTTTGTTGTTGACGATGAACGTTCTTATTCTGGTGGTATTGTTGGTTGTTCCTGTTGTTGTTGTTGTGATGGTTGTTGTTGCGATGGCCGTTGTTGTAATGGTCGTTGTTCTGATGGTGGGTGGTTCTCCTGTCATCTAACTTTCTTTTGAGTTCATTGCACTTAACTTCACGGTCCAGAAGTTTATGTGCTAACTCTCGAGTTCTAGTGATGGTAGGTTAGATGCTGTGACGTTTCCTTCGATGCTTCGGGGAAGACCCTCAACATATTTCTCCAGAGTTTTCTCTAGATCTGGCACGATGGAAGGACACAACGCCTTAAGTTCATGAAATCTCCTATTGTAAGCCTTGAGGTCGATTCCTTTGACTGCAAGGATATGGAACTCATCTTCCAATTTCCATAATTTGGATCGAGGACAGTAGTTCTTTAGGATTTTGGCTTTGAATTCCGCCCAAGAGAGTCGGTATGCTGCTTCTGTGCCTAAGGTTTTAGTTGTAGCGGTCCACCAAGATAGAGCGTCATCCATTAAGGTTCTTGTGGCGAACGTGACCCTGTTGTTCTCTGAACATCCACTCCTTTGGAATACTGTTTCACATCTCTCGAACCAATGGGCNATTTGGATCGAGGACAGTAGTTCTTTAGGATTTTGGCTTTGAATTCCGCCCAAGAGAGTCGGTATGCTGCTTCTGTGCCTAAGGTTTTAGTTGTAGCGGTCCACCAAGATAGAGCGTCATCCATTAAGGTTCTTGTGGCGAACGTGACCCTGTTGTTCTCTGAACATCCACTCCTTTGGAATACTGTTTCACATCTCTCGAACCAATGGGCGAGTTTGGTTACTCCTTCAGTACCCATGAAGCACGTTGGCTGACAAGCCGTGAAGTCTTTATAGGTACATTGGCGAGGTGCGGGGGCGACATTCCTTTCCGGTTGCGTGCCAGTAGCTGCTTGTTCGGCTAAGGCTGTGTTGATTCCATCGGTGATTGCTTGTTGAATTTCTGCCGGGGTCATGGTTGCTGACGGGGTAGTGGTAGTGGTTCTCCTAGGTGCCATATTCCTAAAAATGAGAGTATATGTTCAGAATTTCCATAATAACCATCTTGTGTTAGACTACTTTAGTAACATCAATAGGTTTAAAGTTATAATAGTGTCCCATATATCACGATGCAATATACGACATTATAACACATATGAAAATAAAGTAAACATAACATCATAGATTAGATTGTCGTTTGCGTTTACATCACTTATTCCTTCTTGTTGATATATCTCAAGGATTATTCAAATACAAGTTATTATTGTGATGAGGGTAAAGCTACGCTGACAATCTATGGTTTTCTAAGGTTTTCCTTGGTTGTCATCAAGACGACGTTGTAGTTCCTGAATTTTGGTGGCCATGGTTTCTATAGTTTGGTCTCGATCTCTCTCTAGCTTGTGCTTCTTGATGTGCACGTCGCAGAGACATAACTTGGGCTCTTGTGGTGTCGAGTACTTGATCAATATCACACATGATGGACCTGGTTGTAGTGCTAGCATCACAAAGTAATCCGATGAATTCCATTGCTTCACCGAATTGTGTATTCAGTTGTTCTATCATGGTTCCCATCTCTAAGTGTCCCATCACAAGTTGTTCTATTTCACATGACATGACTTCCACTTGTTCGTTAGGGATGTTGTTTACCAGGCTGGCTATGGCGTCTAACCTGTCCTCATGTCTTACTAACCTAGCCGCCAAGAGTGGTATAGTGTGGTGGATGGGTTCTCCAGTGACTGGGAGGATCCTGGATGCAGCAACTGATGAAACTTCCCCANCCAGTGCACCATCATGAGGAATGAAGTGTGGGTAATAAGGCTTTTTATAGAAACTCATCGTAACAGGTATTAGATGCCGAATGAATTCTATAGGTTTTGGTTCCAAAACTACGTGGATCATCCAGGAATTACTTGAACCACACCACAATCTAAACAACTTACCGTTGTGCATGAAAGTATTACAGTATTCACACGATCTTTCGCAACTGGTACTAGATGCTCACGGTTCATGGTCTGTAATAATCCCCTTTATGACTGTTGTGACTGCTAACCAACAGACCAAGCACGGCATATATGCTAACATGTTAATCCACCATCGAGAGATTAAAACATTATTAGGGGGCATAAAGACACAATATGGTATTATCTGAGATATCTTATAGATATATATAGAGAAAACTTAAGTAAGTTAAGAGCTAAAATGAAAAACACAATTTAGTAAATACTATGGAGGAACATTCTTTTTTGAGAAATGTCTTATGTATCTATATGAGGACAAAGTGAAATACAAAGTGTAGAAAACTCCATTTAGGATAAAGAAATGATTCTTTTTCTTGTCACTCACTCCTTTATAAGTTTTCAGATCCTTTGGTACACTAATACTCTCTACAGAAGCTCCTAAAACTTTCTCAGAAAGAAGGATCTCCAAAACACAGTTACTCGAACGATCGAATGACTTAATCTTATCAACCGCTCCCCGGCAGCGGCGCCAAAAATTTGATGAGTCGCGGGAGCAAAGTGCAAGCTCAAACCACGGATCGTTGTCCCAACGAGGGTTGAACTGATCTCGTCACTCAAGACCGTGAGATATGTGTAGTGAATAGGTTTTAAAAGAAGGTTTTTGTTTTGTTTATACTACAACGACAAATTAAAGTAAATGAAAGCGGTAAAATGACATGAAATAAGTAAACGAGTAAAGAGACATGTAATAAAGCGACTAAATAAAGCGGTAATAAAAGTGCGATAAGAAATGAAAGCGGTAAATGAATTTAAAAGACAATGTGTTTGCAAAGCGACGCGAATAAGTTCATTAAGCTTGAGGTAAAAGTTTGCAACGAGTTATTCTCCTTTCTCGAGATTAGTTGTTGATTAATCTTTTGAAAAGATATCAACTCAAGACGAGTGAATTAATCGTTCAAAGGTTTCGTCTTCGAATAATTAACTCACACGTCTAAGTAATCTTTCGATTACTTATCACAAACGTTTAACACTCTCACTAAACTCACAAACTCGAATCACTAAGCAAACACGTTTAAAAACTACTCGAGACTCATATTAAAAGCATAAAGCGATAAAGAAAATAAAAGACTTGTAAAACATTAAAAGTAATTAAAGTTTAAAACTAAAAACTAAAGACACGAGACTTAAATAAGAAAACGACTCTAAAAAGATTTTAGAAAATTTCGACAGCATAACATTTAGATTTAATAAAAATGAAACCTCACTCGATAAACGATGAGGGAAAATAAAAGCCTAGCTCGGCTTGAAAAAGAAATAAGAAAAGAAGAGAAGAAGAAACAAGACACGACTCAAAATAAACTTGGACTAAAAATCAAACTCGCTATCTAAAACTACAAAACCAAACTCGCTACATGAAAAACCACCTACTCGCTATCTAATGCCCCATACTCGCTAGGATCATCACAAAATCACCATACTCGCTATGATCTTACCCTTACTCGCTAGCTTATACAAAACCACCAAACTCGCTATTCTAGTTTCCCATACTCGCTGGAACTCCTAAATCATACTCGCTAGAGTCACTTAGGGCTCAATACTCGCTATACACTAAAATACATACTCGCTATATATAAAAAAACAACAAACTCGCTACTAAACCCTAAAAAATATACTGGACTTTTAATACTTTTAACGAAACACAAATTTTAATAAAAAAATAAATAAGACTTGTAAAAACTTGGTAAATAAAAACGTTAAGACACTAAAATAAGCTCAAAGAAAATAAGCAAATAAGCCACGAGTTCAAATAAGCTTATCCCATATTCATAAGGCACGAAATCCTTCGATTCATGCAAAGGTGGTATAAGTCTTATAGAAGCTCATGCAAGATTGAAAAAGACACAAAATAAGCTAAGAAAGATTTAAGACATCAAAATAAAAGCTTGCATTAAGTAAAAGATTACACTAAAACATGAAATAAGCTAACACTACTCCTAAGAGGTCCAACCCTCTAAAATCTAACCAAACTAAAATGAGGCCATGGGGTGGTATTTAAGGGAGTCTAGGTGACTAATCCCTTATTTTACATTTTGCACTTAGCCCCTTAGTCTTTATAATTTTGTTCATACAAAGCATAAACTAGAGATACGACACTATCTTAACTTTCTAAAACACGACTATAGTCCTTGTAACTTTGAGGTGATGTGTTGACGAGCTTTCCAAAGATCTTCAATAATGTAAAAGTGATCACTTGCTCGGATTTAGAAAGTTATAGCTTCATAATCATCAATGAGCTTTGATTAAGTGTCTCTTGTACTTTCTTGAGCCTTTGAGAAATAATTCATCTTCACGGGCTTTTCATGAGTAGATTTCTTCTTTTGCTTCTCTTTCAAACTCTTTTCCACATCTCGTGCTCTTTTTGGGCTTTTAGGTTGCTTTTTGTGATGTTTTAGCAATATCCATACCTGCACAGTCATAAACACAAAAACACGATATCTTTGGCTTTTCGCGTTAGTTTTTGGTCTAAAATAGTCTAATAATGGTGAATAAAAGGTATGTGAATAAGCACATACCAAAATCCCCCAGACTAAGGTATTGCGTGTCCTCACGCAATGTAATCACGTCACGCCTTAAAGATAAATAATTTCACACCTCTCTTTACTAACTTTGAAAAGTAGCAAAACGTTCAAAAGAGATATGAAATCATTTATTCCCTAAAACGCCCCGGGTTTCCATTTTATTATGTACATCATATATTACACTACTTTAGCTTATGACGGTGTGCTTGACTTTCATTATCTTTCAATAACGATTAAGGATCATAGAGTAAGAACACGATTCATAGAAAAGTGACCGATTGGATAAAATTCATCGTCCCTGATTTTTCACAAGCTCCTAAACTAAGCGTAAAAACGGATCATTGCTTAATTACAAGTTAGATGCCAACGCTACTCATGGAAGTTACTCGTGTACCTCTTGCTCCCATTTTCCTATTTTTGTATCTCATTATTTTATTTTTGTGAGAGAAATGAATTTCTTCATAAGCATCTCGTTTCATAGTTTTTAGTCCGATAATGATACCAAATTCATACGCTAAGTAGTTATCGATCTTCTCTTAAGAAGGTTTGCAAGAGAAATGTGGTCCACATCAAGGATATTGGATACATACAAAGACTTTTGGAATGCATCAAAAATAGACATAAGTTGGCGAGTACATTTCACGTGCACCTCATGCGTCCGATCTAGGATCGTAACATGCACCTCACGCGCGACCAACTTTAGTCTTAACACTAGAACTCATGATCCATAAATCTTCAACATACATCCTTATTCTTTCTTTTCTTTTTCTTTTCTTGATACTTTTTCTTTTTCTTTTTCTTTTTCTTTACTTAGTAACTTCTCAACTCCGAACCTTCACGGTTTCAGTCCAAGACCTACCGCCAACTGCTAGGGTTGGAATCTAGGATCCAAGGTCCGATCTCAATCCGAAATCTTAAAGCACCTTAGCTCATACATAACAACGGGCTTTTGGGTAGCTCCGAAACCACATGCGTACTACGCTTATTCAACAATATACAATACAACTAAACTGACGTGTATCCATGATGTGTACCCAATTTCCCAAGCAAAGATTCTCTTAAGAAGATAAAGAACTACTCATCGGCTAAACCTAACATCCTTAATTATTTTGCACATCTATGGGGTGAAGCAATTTTGTGGGAACAAAAAGTCATGAGTACCTTCGATGAGCTTTAAAGAGATCCAACTACTCTATGCTTAGCATCTAACTTCTAAAGAAACTCTATCATTTCACGTTCTCCGCAAATTTAAAATCTCAAATAATTAGATCCGCGAATACTTAGCCATAATCATTATTAAAGATTATATTGGTTAAGGGAACAAGCTAGGGCTCAACACGCCCGGATCAAGTCAAAATTTTTATTCTCACTCTTACCTAGTAGGAAAGTCAAAACACGGTGTCAAAACTTTTATTCTATTTTTGCATAATTTTTAATTTTTTCTCATTTTTTCTTTGGAATTTTTCAAAATTTTTCAATTTTTGTGGATTTTTGAGGAAAGCGGGGTTGCGTAAGTAAACAGCAATGGTGAAAGTGCTAGGTCAATCAAATCGAAGATTCACCCCCCCCAGACTAAAGATAAACATTGTCCTCAATGTTTTCAAGGTAAGGGTAATCCTAATAATAAATCTAAGGCCGTATATTAAGTATGCCAAAGATACCATTAGTCGATAAGATTTGGATATAGGATTTCTATTCAAGCATCAAGACATGGGACTCGAGTGGAGATTAGACGATCCACGAGCACGAGAGTCATCATGAATTGAGGAAATCCTGCACAAACACAAACAACCATGCAAACACAAGATTGGAAGAGGTCGCCCTCCTCGCGTTACTTATTAGATAATAAAATAAAAAGGATAAGCATGGGGTGCCTCCCACGAAGCGCTTGTTTAGTAACGAGTCGTATAGCTTAGACTCGCCCCGAATTTACTTGTCCTTGGGGGAGCAAATGAAACAGCCGGCTAGAAAAGCGACGATGCCGGGATCAAAAACAACATCCTCACTCCCGGGGGAATGACGGATGGGTGAAACAATAGCATAGGTAAGATAAGGAAGAAAGATCATAACAACGATTTCGAGGTCGAATTCAAAGAGATCCTCCATGGTAAGCGTAACTTTCTCCTTAGTCTTAAAATCATCCTCCTTCAAAGTTTCATCAACAAAATCTTCAATAGTAACGAAAGAAGCAAGGATGTCGGGCTGGAGCCCATGAAAGTCTTTAAAAGATAATAAACCGGGTTTAAAAATTTTATCTTCTGAAAGGAACGATAATGGATCATCAACCACGGTAAAAGACGAAGAAACATTCGGAGACGGCAACTTAATAGGTTCAGTAACTTCTGCAATGCTTGACGGAGTCGGGTCGACAAGAGTTAGAAACTCGTCGTGAAGAGAATTATCCATATGATGAACAATTGTAACCTCAGGTGCAGTAACAGACTCGTCACTACCCTTAATCTGAATATCGAAGAGCGGATTGTTTGAAATCATAGTAAAATCTGGTTCGAAATCAAATAGGGGATTGGTGAAAGTTGTTTTGAAAGTTTCAAGAACTGGGTTATCTGATTCATTCGAAGTTTCATCAATATCTGAAAGAACATCGATCTCTTCTGGGAAGAAGTCGGGAATATTTGGTTCAGAAATTGAGGTGGGATTGCCACACGGGGAAATTTCTCCTTCAACGTACTCGATTTCTCCAAAAGACAAGGAAGCATAACCTTCATCAGACTCGGAACATATCTCATCATGATTATCAACGGACTCATTAGTGACTTCATCGTTCTTCGGAGGGAGAGGAGGTAATGGTTCTTCAAGTAATAAACTTTCAAGAAAACGAATATCTCCCTCCGAATCAAAGTTAGTATCACCAAACGGCTTATCATTCGTATCAACGAGATTATCAAGACGATCATTTTCAAAAATCTCACCATCACCGTTAGAAGTTTCCCCGGACTCACTTTGGATTGGGACAAGGTTCTCAACACTAGACTTATTGA